>CANYCX012785512.1:0-11072 GCA_948193385.1 Breynia disticha f. nivosa
ATTCCTTAAGTTCCAAAAATTCAGATTTAGCTAAGAGGTGATAGTTTAGAAATTTAAAAATGAAAATGAAGAAGAAAAGGAGAAAGAATCGTGTATTGAGTTAGAGAGGAAGAAGAGAATCCAGAAAATGAAAGAGGAAACAAAGAAAGAGGGATTTAAGGAGATGGGCTACTTTGGTCGGACAAGTGGGAGGTAAGACTTGAAATTTTAAATTTCAAGTCGTATTGAGTCCACTTTGCTTTGTAATTTATTTTACCACGACTTCAAATAAATTTCTGATTTTGAAATTATCGAAAATCAATATCCAAATATAATTGTCTTAATATTCTCATTATTTATTTCTCCTCAATTATTTATTTTCATTATCGCGAAAAAATTATACGTATTTTTATGTATTTATACGTATTTTTACTGTATTTATACATATTTTCAGGATGTTACATATTGCGTGTATTATCCTAGCTGTTATGAATGAATGAGTAGACCATGTATCTATCAATACATAAGCAGAAACATAAAATAAATGTCACTCACCAGTGATAATGTTGGGGGCGTTAACTGCCTCCTGTCTGGACATAGCAAACACTTTAGTCTGTCCATGTGTCTGCAAACCTAAGGCTCCTCTCTTTCAACTAGATGCTGAGCTAATAGTAGCTCAACTACCTTGTCCTCGAGTAACGCTAACTGTCAATATTGGATCACTGCTCTGTACCGCTGACTGTGTACGAGGCAAATCTCTGTCAATCACTCCTCTAGCTTTTCCTTAGGACAATCCATCATATAATATCCCTACTATCTATATATCAAACAACCACTAGTCAACCTCTTGGACTCTCTTAAATGATACCTCTGATAAGGAAGACATAAGGGTTTAGCTGGTCCTGTACCTGTTGTTAAGCTATCTAGTCCTCATCAACTGGATCCTCTACCATGATACATATGATAAGGAGGAGTTCATGATCGGGCTCCTGGATATCCTCAGTATTTAGTACAAGTAGGGATAAATTCAACTCTCTTTCCCGATCTACTAGACTCCCCCATAGTTGCTACTCTCTTTTGTTTGCTCTCTTTTTCCTCTTCTTTATCATCTTTAAGGAGATCCTCTGCTCTAATCGCTGCATCCCTCAATTCTGCATAGTCTCTTATTTCTATTTTAGGAATTTGTTTATGAATATTAATGTTCAAACCATCTTTAAATCATCTACATTTATCCTTTTTAGTAGGGATGAGGTTTGCAGCATAATGAGATAGTTGGGTAAACTGTAACTCGTACTCGGCTACAGTCATCTTTCCCTGCTTTAGAGCTAAAAATTCCTTTTGTTTCACATTAGTGTAAACCTTTGGTAAGTATCTCCTCTTAAACTCTCGTAAGAAATCCTCCTATGAAATCACCCATGGAAACTTCAGAGAACGTGGAACAGTCTTCCACCAGTTATATGCATCTCCCTATAATGAGGATACAATAAACTTCAATCTATCCTCCACACTGGCATGCATCATCTTAAATACTTGCATAATCTGATCTCACCAATCCTCTACAAATTGTGGATCTATAGTACCTCAAAACTCTATAGCTCCCAACTTCTTCAATTCCTTAAAGTTTTTTTTATGGAATTTGGTAAGTCATCACAGGTGGATCCCTGTATATTGGATAATACTATGGTGGTGGATACAGATACATTGGGCCATAGTAAGGATGGTCAGGATCATATGGCTCGTGTCTAGATGATATCTAAGACATTTGAATAGTATCTCAAGGGTCTATTGTTTCCTCTCTCTTGATACACTATCTAGGTTGTGATATATTTATAAAACAAAAATAAGAATGATTTACCACACATTTGACACAATGCGCATACAAATTCATGTCAAAAATCACACATCAATAAATGATCTAAGGATCATATCCCTGCTTTGATGCCAAAATAAAACATCCTAACCTCATTATCTTGTTAATCATATAATTACTCTTCATGTTAACTATTTTTAGAGTATAATTAAAAACTTTTCTTCCTATTCATCAAATTCAATACCTGTACGTGTCAAGCTGTGACATATTCTCAAACATATTCATAATTACATAAACAGTTACAACTTGATCGAATATATAACCAGAATAGAAATCGTATTAGTCAACACACCTATGGGCTCAGCCTTATATTGATCTAATGTGCCCTCTGTTATGTACAACACATAGCTTTTAACATTTAAGTACAACTTGTGTGAATCTACTATAACTTGGAATACACTCATTATCAAACTATTCTCAATCTTGCAAATCAATCATAATCAGCAATACAATCTCTCATATGAATATAACATCATATCCATATCAACATGCACCTCAACCCATACTATTGTCTTGAAATAAGAACACCACTCACATTACATATCAATCCATCAACATCTTACAACAACAAGCAATCTCAACATATCCTATCAACAGTCATAACATCTCATATCATATCTAAAAATATACACACATTCATGCAAATGTCAAAATATAACAACTCCTAGCTGGTGTTTGTGAAGAGAGAGAATACTAAGAGTAACAGCCGACCCACATGTGAAAATCTTAAAACCTAAGTTGACTCACTACTGGTATTGAAAACAAAATATACGAACACAGATTTTATAAGATGCGAGCTCGGTGAGTAGTCATTATATAATTAATAACAAACAATTCACATAAACAGTTCCTTTTCATTTTTAAGTACAAAATATCAGTGTTCATAAAAATATAAACTTATATTTATTTCTTTCATGTTTACTGTGATCATAACATTCGTACGCATAAAATTTATCATTTATCAACATGCAATGTATAACGATTAATATCATGTCTCTCTATATACTTCCTCTCCGTTAATATACTTCCTCTCTAGTATTATACTTCCTTTTCGGTATTATTCTTCATGTACAGTATGATCAATCATATAATCACAAATCCAATCACCGCCCAATAATTATATCAACACCAATCAAATCACAACAACAATCATATTTCGCATATCGATATTATACAACGTATAATTATACTATTAATTGTTAAATTGTTGTAACAAACCTGTTTACAATTTCAATTATATTTCATTTACCTATACGAATCATTTCGTATATACATTTACATGTTATTTACGATTTCCTTTCTATCATACAATGGCAATCATATATATATATATATATATATATATATATATATATATTTCAATTAATCATTTTTATCACATATTTAAATTACACATCCAATCATATTTAAAAGTCAGTTAGACTACTCACTTGCTACCTGAAGTACTCATAATGGTATGAGCTTTTATCCTCTCCTGCTCGTATATCCTATCGTCCTATATAATCATATACAAACTTCCCTATAAAATTCAATATAGCAACATATTAATATGCATGCTCCTATTTTAGCCCTATCAATTTCTTATTTTGTCAATTATCAACAATTTCTAACTTTTAATCTAAATTCATGATAAATTCTATGTATAAACTTTGTTAATTATTACCGTTAACTCAGAAAAAATTCTGTAATAACTTACCAATCGATATCTTGCTCGATTCCATGATCAATTACGTTTCCCTGGCTAAGTTTCTGATTAAATTTTTACCATATCTCTCCTTTTCTCTCCTAAAACCCTTTATTCTCAATCTCTCTCGTTTCTCTATTAATTCCCCTTTCTTCTGTCCAATTTTACTCAGCTCTTCTTTAAAACCTTTAATTGGCCACCTCCTATTGAAAGTTCCATTCCTCAACTACACGTTGTCAGCTTGGAGTACACGTTGTGGACATCCACTACGCGTCTGTCTGTGACAACATGTAGTGTACTATGCATTGTAGTGGCTACAACGTGTTGTCTTCAGCCACAACATGTACATTCTTATGCAATTTTCCTCCTTTTATATTTACTTACAATCAACCCCTAATCAAATCATAATAAACCTCTCATTTCCTATGATTTATCAATTAAATTCTTAATGTCAGTAATCATTTTATTAATTATAGGGTTTCAAGACGAGAATGTTACAATTGTTGATTATGCATGCATGTTGTGACTTGCATATAAATTATGATAATTTAAATGTTGATTAAGTTGGAATATGGTTGATTGAAATTTTCATCATTGGATGTACCTAATTTTGTTGGTTAATTTAGTTGGATGATGGTTGATTGAAATTTTCAGCATTGGTTGGAATATGAGAATGGAATAGAAAGAGCATGAAATTTAAATTATGATATTGCATATTACTGATCTTAGTGTAATGAAATATTGATTAAATCAAAGGATTGTATAGTAAGTAAAATACTTTTATGAAATGAGATTTTAGAGCATAATTGATGTGTTAATTGTTAGGTGTTTGAAAGAATGACAACATTGATAGATTTGGAGATAGGAAATAAAACAAAGTGAGGAAATTTTAGCATTCTTAAGAATTTTTTGAAGTAACTTAAAGTGAGTATACAAATAGTATATCAGCTGATCATACTATGAGAGAGACTTGATGGCTATATGTTAGGCAGAATTTTAAGAGAATGAAAAACAAAGGTGATCATGATTTGAAGTATACATGATTGAAGAATATCAAAGAAATTATTGTGAAATATTAAGTGTAAGTAAAACTCAGAGAGAAATAGAGCGATGTCAATTTTTGGGAGGCAATTGTATAATATATGTGAATAGAAATGAAAAGTTAAAGGTTAAAAGCTTTGAGTATGATAATTGGAGGTTTCTCTATTGCTCGTTCTCCTCTTAAATGAAAAGTCATGATTCTTGTTATTGTCATAAGATTGATACTTATGATTTTATTTGTGGAAGCATTTCTTCTGGCTTATAACACCTTTTTCTTAACCAAGGTGGGATATTTCTCTAAATATATTTGCATACTCTCTTTCTTTTGCTTGCGAATCTCTTGTTTCCGTTGTTTGCCTAACTTGGTTTGGTATTAGTTAATAGATGTGAGAAATCAAGCATATAGATAATTATTAAATTCAAATTAAGAGACTTTTGGGAGAAATGATAAATATAAATCTAATAGGAGAGTTATATTCAAATGTAGTACCAATACTCAGAAGTTCTCCTGGAGGATTAAATTACGTAGAAAAAAAGATTAGAATATGTATAAGGATCACCCACATTGGATTCTTGGATCTTGAGAGGAGTGATTGACCCTTCTACTTCCCCTAAAGTCATGCTAGTTTAGCTATGACTGGTTAAGGTTAAATGATAAATTATCAAATTTAAGGGACAAAACATTTATAAGGAGGGGAGAGTTATAACACCGTAAAAAAAATTAAATTTTGAAATAAAAATAAAAACACTTGAGTGTTAAAAGAAATAAATTTTTGCATATATGGATTAACTTAAATTAATAGAAATTTAAGTAAAATAAATAATAGAGTCTATAAATATATGTATATAATTTTTTTTGTATATACATAAATTTTGAATATGAGAAGTCTAGATATGTAATGCCCCAAAAATTTAACTAAAAATATTTGAAAAAAATGAGAACAAACGTGTCAAATGGCTTGGGGAATGATCTGGCAAAACCATTCCCTAAACTATTTCACTTGTGGATAAAAGTTGATTCTGTGCGGGCAGAAGCTTGAAATGGCCTGGCAAACGGTTTGGGAAAACTGTTTGCCAAAGCGTTCGTCCTGTTAGGACTTTAAGAATGGGTCAGCATGAACATTTTAGAAAGAGAAAACAAAACCCTAAAACACCCACCCGACTTTCCTCTGAACCCTACCCTAAAAACCCTTCGATCTAGAGCCCAAAAACACTAAATCTAACCTCCAAAACACTAGATTTAGTAGATTTGAGCTTGAGGAAGAGAGTGCTTGGTGAATCTCTTTGAAAGGAGCAAGGTAAGCTCTAACCTCATGTTGATTGTTGCGTCACTTTGAGTCTAAGATTTGGGAAAATGATGTATTTTGGATAGGTTATGGTTAATGAAGTACTGTGTATGAATTTGGAACTAAATACCAAAAATTTTAAAGAGATTTAAGTTCTAAGGTTTTGGTGAAATTGGGGGTTTCGATAATATTGAGCAGGAAATACGAAATTGAGTATGAAATTATACTTAGTATGGAAAATGTGACTTAATTTGTGTAGGAGGTGATATTCAAAACTCAAACCGAATTTAGGCAATGAGCCAACTTTGCGGGATTTTAGGCAAGTGCACCAAAACACTCTTACTATTGTAGGTCTTGCATCTGTATGGTTAAGTATACTTGACTGAATGTAAATTGGTGAAAACATTGGGGAAGTGTCTTTAAATGGACTTGATATTGGTGTGCTTTAATTGTTGGTTTGGTTGAGACTTTGAATTGTGATTGTAATTTGTGATTTGAGATGACATAAAATGAACCTAAATGTAAAACGTATAAATTGTTGGATGTGGGTGTTGTGATGTGTTATAATGATCGTGGATGTTAATACAGATAGTGTGAGGATTATGGCTTACAATATTGATTGGCTAACTAAAATTTAAAAGGTGTTATTGAAATGGAGCAATGAAATGATATGTGTGATTATAGTTGATGTAGTTATTCGTAGACGTGAATGTGGAGGATTGTGCTGACAATCATTAAAAGTAACGAATGTAACAATGTATGGATTGGTTTAGATATGATGAGTGTTAATAATTTGATATGTGTGTTTGCGAGTGTGATGTTGTTTAAGTCATACATGGAAAATTGTGGTATGATAATTTGTGCTAAAAATCTATGAATGGATTAACTACAATTAACATGAATTAATGAATATAATGATAAGATGGTAAGCTTTGATTTGTGATTGATGTGATTTGGAATTAATTAATGATTCTATGAAATAAATGATAATGAGGTAAAATTAAGATGTAAGTGTGTTGTATATGTGTGATGTGCAGGAATCTAGTTAGATTCCTTATGAATGCAATTACGATGATTGCAATTATGTGTGGATTATGCGCATGAAAATGTGGACTTAGGGCATGCGATGATGATGGAAAAATCTTATGAAATGTATGTATGAGTTGTGATGATATAGTATTCATTGTGAATACGTATGAAATGTGATCCGTGCATGTTGATATTGTTGCGAGTACACAAAGCATTTCATTGATTTCATTTGTGATGAATGTCATTGTTGGCATTGGCATGAGCATGGTGCATGTTCATACTCTGTGAATAAAAAGGCGGAATTGCCCAGTGAATTGAAAAGGACAGAGCGAGGCTCTGATCCTATCAATAAAAGGGGGAATTGCCCAATGAGATTAAAAAAGGACGAGAGCCCGTAATGTATAAAGGAGGAGGATTAGCCCAATGATAAGAGCGAGAGTTCTAATACATGTGGGGAAATGTCAAAGGAGTGAGAGCTCTATTATTGTGAAAAGTGGGGGATTAGCCCGACGAAAAAAGAGAGAGATCTCTCAGAATGAAAGGACGGCGAGAGCTTTCTAATTTATGAATGATTGTGAGACCTTGGGGCTTATGTGTGGAAATGCATTAGCATTTCATTTTCATTTATTATGCATAAATGATATTATTGCATGAAAAATGAATGTATGTGGATTCTTGAAATGTCAATGGTGTGGCGTTTATAATTGATCATTTTGTGTGCGAGAGTTGTTAAGTGTGAGACCTAATATGAAGTGTGCATATGATTTGATATGAGTTTCCAGTTGGATTGTGTGGATGGTTATTATTATGCCTTGTCTGAATGATATTCCAATATAAAAACTGAACAATGATTGTAAAAGGGCACTTGTGGTGTGAAGAAGAGGCATTAGCCTTTCATTTATTAAGATTGAGCTTAAATGAGAGGGTATGAAAAATATGCCTAATGTGAGTGATCAAGAATGTAACTAAATGAAGCCTCGATATGAGGATGAATGTTAAGTGTTTGTGGATTGGCTAAATAAATGTAAACGAATAAGGATCGATTGTTCTTGGTTGGAAAGGATTGTATGAAATGTGAATTTGTGTGTGTATTGATTATTGGAATGCTTGAGGATTGTTGGGAGAGTGCAGTTAAATGTGATGTATTTAAGGATGGTGCTAGTGTGTTTGATGTATATGAGATGCCTATGTTATCAGTTGAGTTTTTATGAAGTGTTATGCATTAAGTATGCTATGTAGTATTGAACCAATAGACTAGAATGGGCTAGGTAAGCGTTTCCTAAGCCGTTCCATTTTTAGTTGAAGAACAAAAGGTCTAAACGGTCTAGAGAATGGTTTGGCCAAAATATTTTCCAAGCCATTCCCTTCCTCTAAAATGTGTCAGAAGATCAGAACGGGATGGAAAACGGGATGGTAGGCCGCTTTCTAGACCGTTCTCGTGTAAAAGATCTATAAATTATGGATTTGTAAGAGAGAGGCTAAGACGATTAATCATTAGGAGATTGGAAGTTAGAATCAATTAGGAATGATGATTCCTTACCTTGAATAATGCACTAATACCTATTGAAATTAGGTAATGTTTAGGATGATTCCTTTATCCTTGGTCTATAAAACACCTAAAACACTTTACCTATGAGTACTTATGTATTAACTACCTTGGTAAGTGTTGTAGGTATACTTACTGGTATTTAGTTACTTACGTACATATGTGTTTGTGTAATGCGTGTAGAGTGAAAGTGATTAGTGACGAGACTACATTTTGGTGGTGCTAGTTGTGTGATACAGAAAGAAGGTCGAGCTCCTTAGTATTTTGGGATTGAATCCTATTTTCTAAAAACTTTACTTGATTTTGTATAAGTAGAGGTTGCATGTTTAAAATGTAAACCATTTTGCCATGCTTCCGCATTCATTTTCAAATTGTTTATGACCAAAACTAGATTACGAATTTTCAAAGGATTTATAATTATCTCTTCCTCTTGCTTGTTGAGTTGATTAATTTTAAAAATAAAAAAAATGGATGCCAAAATTCTAATTTATTCAAAAATGAGTTTTGTAAATTTGGGTGTGACAAGATATTTGGGCAAAAAGAAACATTACTTGTGTACAAGGGTATTTTAGTGAGTACCCACAAAAACACTCCTAACCCTAAAAATCACCACACATATAAGTAAACCTTAAATTCTTCCTCCCCTCTTCCCTCTCTCACACGCCCACCACTCCTCCCTCTCCTCATCGGCCTCCACCCATAATAGCCCCTCTCTTAACCGTCACCATCTCTCTTACATACCACTTCCTCTATCGTTTCACGACCTCTACTCTATAACAACCCACTGTCGACCATTCTTCCTTCTTCAATCGTCTCGCACGGCCTTCACATGCCCACCATTCACCACCACACATACAGCTTTCGACCACCTCCTCTTTTCTTAAATCCATCGCCCTTTGGAAGACTGCTACCACAAAAGGGCTAGTCATCATTCACCTTCTCAAAAACTATGGTAAGTTTATTTTATCTCCTTATTTCGATTTTTTCACTAAAATACTTATGATTTTAGACTAGTTTGCTGAACTCACAGTCTTCTTATGTTTTCTAGCCTCTTATGCTGATAACCCATGTTCTCCTCCACACAATTAGCGTCAGATAATGTTTGGAATGGTTAAAACCATAGTATTTCTTTGGTTTGATTAGGTGGGTTATGGAAAAATGTTATTTATTTAGAAAAAAATTTATAATTTATGGATAAGAATTTGTTTATAGGGATTGTTTATGGATATTATAAAATAAGGGGGTTACTTTTGATATTATTAAATTTGGACTATTTTGGCAAAATTTAAATCATACGGGGTAAATTGAAAGTTATGATAACCTTAAATGTAAGACCTATTTTCGTAACCATTATTTTCGATAAATCTCATATTTAACCGAATCAAATATTAGAGGAGAAAATAAAGATAATACATAAAAATAAAAACACGCGGAAGCTGTAATTTAGTTTGAAAACAAAATGAAACTGAAATGTATATATAAAATATGTACAAGAATATACAAGTACAAAATATCCAAAATCTCAAAATCTAGAGCCAAGACCTCAAGGATCGTATTGTACAAATCAAAGTCCACTGCGAATCACTGAGTCCAGCAGCTATCAATGATCTGCACAATCACAATTAACATACATACACGTGAGTATTTTCAATACTCAGTAAGTGCATTTTACACACTTACCAAAGTAGTTAATGCATAAGTAATCGTTTATTATTACAATTTAAAATCTGTTCAGTTTGTTTTTCAGGTGGCAAGATCGTACTGTGTTGAGCACGGGGGTCGTGCTCAACAAACTACCTAGAAAAGTTCAAGCACGGCTCGTGGTTCTTAGCACGTCCTCAGCACGTTGGTGTGCTGGTCAGCATAGGGGTCGTGCTGACTTTTAGAAATGCACAATTCACTTTCCTTTTCAGCACAACAAAGCACAATAAACATGTTCGTAAGGTTATTACTTAACCAAGGCATTGCTTATACCATATCTACAGTAAAAATACAATAATACCTCTTCAACTTGGCAAATTATCAAGCCAACATGTTTACTGATAAACCATGCCACATAACTCTTAACCATTAAACACTAGCACACACATAAGCTTAATTGTATAAGTACAATCTCTCACAAAATTCATATCCAACAGCAACCAATATAAACTCAGCATTCATACAATTATCATAGCAATCAAACAAGATTACTAGATATGAATGCAATATGAAGTGCAAATGAAATTCCAATACAAATCACATGAGATATGTCTTGGGGTACTGCTTTTAGTTTCTCTTTTTCTTTTCTTTTCCTTTTATTTTCATTTTTCTCTTGGTCCCAGATCGACATCAAACCTAGTTCGACATCAAGCCCAGCTTAGAATATCATCGGTCTCAGACTGGCATCAAGATCTCTCTTAGAATCATCCTCAGGGCCAACCTAGCATATAACGGCCACGTGTCACACAATGCTAATGCAACACATGAACTAATGCAATTCATATGGCCACTCAAATCTCATATCCAATGCATAATCATGCATCATAATCAAATGGTTTCATATGCTCAACAACAAAGCAAGTCATATGTTTTCCATCTCATTCATAGTTCATAAAAACATGCACACAAACAAGGCATAAGCTAACAAGAGCATAA
>CANYCX012786319.1:0-16683 GCA_948193385.1 Breynia disticha f. nivosa
TGAAGCTGATCAACCTTTCTGGAATTTATCATCCTCAGGGAAGTTTACTCTTAAAAGTGCAACTAATTTCATTTTGGATGATTCACCCTCACCGACTGCTAATCATGTTGATTGGTCTTTAATTTGGAAATGGCAGGGTCCACCAAAAATTAGAACCTTCCTCTGGTTGGTAGCACGAAGCAAACTATTGACAAATGTTGAACGCCATAGAAGACGCCTGTCAACGGATGCGAAGTGTCAACTTTGTCGAGCCGCTGACAAATCGATCCTTCATGCCTTGCGAGATTGCTCACATTCCAAAGAACTTTGGTTACAACTCGTCCCAGCTGATCGCCGAGGGACCTTTTTCTCACAACATTTAAGGGATTGGATCATTAACAATTTAGCTATGAATGGTATGCAGGCGGTGACTCCTAGATGGAATCTCATATTCGGATTTACAGCCTGGAAACTATGGGCCTATCGGAATTTGACATTATTCTCAAACCTACCGACTAAGCAACTCAATAAAGGTTGGATATACTCCTTGGTGGGAAATTACAGACGAGTTGTGACCAATTTGAAATGGATCACGCAGGTCCCTGCCAGAAATTGCGAATCCAATAAAACTTGGCAATCTCCGCCGCAAGGATCTTTCAAACTTAACGTGGATGTTGCAGTAAACTTCCACTCTCTGTCAGCTTCAGTTGGCGGTGTATTAAGAGACTTCTCTGGGTACTGCCTTGATTTATTCCAGTCCAACATTACTTTCTGCTCTCCATTGATAGCTGAAGTGAAGGCAATCAACCTAGGTATTAAATGGCTCCAGTCTGCGAACCTCACAAAAGTCGTCATTGAATCTGATAGTGAGTTAGCAGTGAAAATTGTAAAGAATCCTAGTAGCTGGAACAGAAATCACAAAGATCTAGTTGTAGAGACATCATCTCTCCTTCAACAAAACGTCAGATACTCCCTCGAACATATATTTCGAGAAGCAAATGAGGGTGCTAACTGGCTGGCAAAGCAGGGGAATTCACCATTAGATAGCCCCTTCAATGTTTATTTTCTACCTTTTTCTTTACTTCAAATTTTGTACATGGACCGGTTGAGCATGAGTTGCTCAAATGTAACTTTGGACTCTTTAAGAATGAATACACAACACCCTCCTTCCTTTTCTGAGGCCAGCATCGCTGGGTTGATAATTGGGGGAGCCACTGAAGTGCGGGTTCAACCTAGTTGATTCGGCACAACAGTGGAGTGATTTTTTCAGAAAAAAAAAAAAATCGGTGTTTAGGACAAAGGAGTAATAAATTAACAAAAAAAAAACTCGAAGGACTGTCGTATCGACCCTTTTTATCTGGTAAGTAGACACTGCATTTCAGTGACTGCTGATACACAGAGTGATGATGATAACCTGACCGTTTTAAACTCCCAAATCAACTGAAACAACCAACCAAACACGCCCTTCCTCTTCCAATTCCGCTACACACGCACGTCTTTTGTATTTCATGGCGTCCTTATCTTATCCACACCCTCACTTTCTCCCTCCACACTCCCACCCCAACCCTATCTCCCCCCTCATTTTATCTTTCCCTTTCCGACGGACCCTTTACTTCACGCCACCCACTCATTCTCTCAAGACTAAATCCGACGGCTCTGATTTGCTCAGGAAACCGGCTGCCCCTGAGAAGGATATTGGCGACAAGGCGGAGGATGTTGAAGTAAAATCGGAAGAGTGGGTCGATTGGGAAGACCAAATTCTACAAGATACTGTTCCGCTTGTTGGATTTGTTAGAATGATTCTTCATTCTGGAAAGTGAGTTTTATGTAGTTTGTTTTTTTTTATTAGGGGATAGTTGAGAGAGGGATTTGTCAGTAACTTTATCGGATTCTTCCAAAACAAATATTAAATTTTAATTAGTTGATAAATACAAGTGGTGCTTTGGATGTAGGTATGAGAATGGAGATAGATTAAGCGAGGAGCATGAAAGGACTATTGTTGAGAAGTTGCTTCCGTATCATCCGGAGAGTCACAAGAAAATTGGACCTGGAATCGATTATATTACGGTATTGCCCTCTTCTTTTTTCCTTCTTCTTATCATTGGGTTGTTGGGAGCTTGTAGAAATTGTGATAGTAAAGCCCCTTTTAGGAAATTGTTTTCTCATGTATTTGAGTATTTAAATGGAAGAAACGCAAATTGTAGATGGATTGAAGCGGATCTTGTTGAGTCGCGTTCTGGTCGCAAGCACAATGATTGTGGTTTTGTTGAGTAAAATGGGCATGGATTGTGTTGATGTTAGAATGAAAATAGACTCTGTAAACGTGGATATGTTTGGGGGAATTTGAGAGAATTGTATTGAATCACTGGAATTGGTGAATTATGTGGACAATGGGTTTATATGTGGTTTACGAAACAGCTATTCTACAGAACTACTCCACTATTAGTAACTGTCAATTGATGTAGAAGCTTCACTTCCATTTGAGCTGTCCATCTCTCCTGCAGTGTTTCTTAGGTTTGTAGTTTATGAATTAGTGTCAAACTAGCGCCAAAACTTTATATTATAATGATAGTAAAAGTAGTTTATTCAAAAATCTACAAAATCTGCATAAAATCAGTACATTTGCTTTGTTAGCATACAGAAGTAATAAACTTGTGATTAAAAATCTCCATAATTAGAATCATTTAAATTTGCCACATGATTGTTAAATACAATGACAAGTGTCAACATTTTATGCATCGTCTTCCGCTTTTAGTATGGTACATAGATGGACTATTCAGTCGAGTTAGTTGGACCGTTGGAGCAAAATACTGTTGGAATTTCTCTTGTTGCCTTGTTGACTCCTCTGCTTTCCGTTGGACTTGATTTGCCAGCTCAGCAGTTTCACAAGCTGTGGAGGTGGCCAACGGATTATGTATCAAGTTTATTTTCCTTTAACTTGCCATTTCTTTTCATATCAATGTACATTTAAAAAAACTGCAAAATATAGCCACGTGAAGCTACAAGATATTAAAACTCAAATTTATTTTATAACATGCATGCGAGGTTCAATATTCCTGAGAGTTGATATTTTGTTTCTGGAAGAAAATCTTGATTTAGACTATTCCTATGAATTCCAACTTAACAAGTTGGTTTGATCTATATCTTTTTTCTCCCCTCCCAAATAAGGGTGGTGGAGGCAAGGGAGTTTTCGTATTACTTGTAATATTTGGTTGTAGCAAAGTTTTTACAGAGGTGCAACTTTCTCTTCGTTAATAACAGGTTGGGTTTCACCCTGATTTTGAAACATCGCGGTGTATGTTCATAGTTCGAAAGGATGGTCAAATGGTTGATTTTTCTTATTGGAAATGCATAAAAGGTCTCATCAGGAAGAACTATCCACTATACGCAGACAGTTTTATCCTCAGACATTTTCGAAGGCGTAGGCGGAATGGATGAAGGTAGTACTCTCAACTTGTGGACCACCCGTGTTATTACGGAAGGGAATTCTTTTGTTGTCTCAAGCATGTGTTTCATATATCTTTCAAGTAATATGTCATCATTAGAGCAAAGATTGGAGAAATTTTTCAATTGGAATGCTTAGTGAAGTTCTTGGAAATGTAGATATAGAATATCAAAATGAAGCTGCAATATAGTCTGGCTGCTTTCAGTTTCGTCGTTCTATTGCCAATTGTTCATACATCCAAATTTTTGCAAGTATGTTGCAGATTTAGCCTTTCAGGATCTATGATCTTATCTCTCTTCTCTGTCCCCCGCCTCCCTCTGTCTCTGCATGTTTTGTAATGATTTGTATTGTGTACTGCATCTCAGATAATAATTTATAATATTTGGTTGTAGTGGAGCAATTGTTTTTGATTTGTCAAGCTTTGGTGAATATAGTATAGAATGGTTATTTATTTCTGTTGTAGTTTGTGTCTCTTTCTTCCTCTGTTGCCTCCATTCCTGGATAGCTGAGAGGTGCCGCAGGTAGCCAGACATTCTTATTTCGGTAACAGACAGCTCTGATTTTTAGGAGTAACTTCTATCCTTCCTAGCTGTGCCCTACATATTTTGTGATTTTGGTAGTGTTTCTGGGCACATAATCACGTAGTGCCAAGTTATTTTTTTTCTCTTCCTCAAGCGTCATGCAATCTCTTTCTGCTCAAAAATTTGATATATATGAAAGGGAACCACCAAAAATTGGGCGAATTTTAATACGAGAACTCTCCTTATTGAGGATTTATGTTTTACATATTGTCATAGATTATATAAAATTAAAATTATTTTTATAAATAAATTTAAATTTAAATTTTTTTTTTGCTGTATTTAATGGTTGAAGCTCATTATCTCATTGAGTCCTCCATTTAAGGAGATTCACAGGAAAAGTCTCGTTAAAAGCTTTTAGATCTTATAATAACTCTTTGGACAGATTTTATATATTTTTTATTTTTATATTTTTATTTAATAAATTATAAATATGTTTCAGTTGTGAAGTTTATAAAATTTATATAAATTATTATCTAATTTAAAATAATAAAAAATTTATATAAAAATTATTTTTTATAAAATTTAGAAAAAAATATAACAGTTTAAAGTATATTAATTTAAAATTTTTTACAAAATTTACATTTATTAAAAATAAATAGCAATTTATATATAAAAATATTTGAATTCATGTTTAATATTTACATAAAATTTACATAAGTGTAAAATAATAAAATTCTTATTTTGTACAGATACTATAAAAAAATAACAACAACAAATCAGTGTAAATTTTTTTTTTAAAAAAAAAAGATTATTATTATTGCAAATAAAAAGAAGTTACTCTATTTAACTAATCTTAGCTTTTATTCGAGGCTGTATTTACGGAGTTGATATGATTGAATGAATAAAAAGACGCAGCTGGGCACTAAGAAGTAGACAGGTGTTCGGCAATGATTATTAACATTTCATTTCTAAGATTATGACTTAAAAATGGATGAAGAATTGAAACCACATGTTCCAATCCTTATTTTGATGGGCTTCATATTAAATTCTGATGTTGTTGATGTTTGGATTGGATAACTCTGTGTCTTGTGGCCTGTTGTAGCTAAGCTTCCAAGTCAGCAACCCTCTTCTCATCTGGGAATCGCCTACACGGAAGAATACGTCAGCTTCTGTTCAACCTGATGGCCGAATCAACAGAAGTTGCATCCATTACTACTCTTCCTAGTATGAATAATGAAGCAGCCCAATCAAATCTGATAGCGACGTCAACTTCTGGGGACTACTTTGTACTGCCACGTGTCTCATCTGTTCAACAGGTGTCTCCACTGCTTTCGTTGTTGACGCTTATTGGATTGAATCTGGTAAGCACGAACGCCATTTTTTTGGAGTAAGGATTGTAGAGATGGATAGTTGGACACGTATCTTATTTCAATGCATCTTTGTCCCCCACCACACGGTTTCCCCTGTTGTCTGATATTTCAAATTCTGATGTCAGGCAGTCGAAATAAATTGTGCAATACTGCACTACTTAATTTAGAGGATTCTTGATCGTTTCATTTTATAATTTAAGTTTTGTTGGTTGCCAGAGATTGAACTCTATACCTCATGGTTGATGATGATGTACACATCCAACTACTTTTGGCAAGAGTCAAGAGACAATTTATTTTGTTTAATCATTTTATGTGAAATGGGTTTTAATAAATTGAATGTGGGCAGACAGAAAGGGGAATGTTATGGTTTATGAGGTGCAAATGAGTTGGAAACAGAAGTGAAATGACAGGTTTTTCAGTTAGAGAAATGGACGCGGAGAAGTTGTGCAAAAATGGTGAGGAACAAATGTCAGAACAGGAACAACTTGCTTGGCTTCCAATTTGAGAGAGGTGCAATAATTGGTGCATTGTATAATTGCAATACAAGTGTTCTACAAAGAAGCAACTATGGCTGCCTTATCTCCATTTGGCACCTTCCCATTATGCCTTAAAGAGTTGTTTCTAGTGCTTTTTACATGCGGAGAGATAGTCCTTATCGTTTGTAAAAAGATGGAGCTTAGTCCACAAGGGAAGCCCCCACAATTTTCGTCCTCACTTGCTTTGAAAACTCCATCTTATGAGATAAACAAGTGCGACTTTTGTTGGTTTTTTGGGCAGGTGAAAGTGACTAATTGTTGCCAAACTACTGCAGAGTCTTGAAGCAAAAACATTAGTGAGTTACCACAACTATCCCTAGATCCATTAGTTGTAAAAGAAAATGCCTTGTTCTTATATTGGCACTATTATGTTTGAAGAAATCCAAAAAAAAAAATCAAATCGATCATTCTAAATCAAAATAAAATGCTTTTTTTAGTTTTTTAATGGTTTAATTTAGAAACAATTTGGCTAAAACTTCCTTCAATCGCGAGTGTTAGTAGTGGTTAATTTGAATAATGCAAAAATCTATATTAGAATTTATGAAAGGACGTTTCTTGATACATTTGAATTTCATTTAAGAAATATATTGTGTTGGCGTGCTGCTTACACTATAGTTGCAGACTAAAATAATGAGGCTAACTTCTCGGTCAGACTACTATTTTATTAGTCTAATATTCTCTAGTGAAAGAGAGTTTGAATAATTAGATTAATAATTTTTAACATGATAATACGGTATTCAATACACAATTAGATACAAAATAAATAATGTGAATTTAGTTTTTACTATATTTCGTAAATAATGATATTTAATTAAAAGAAACTATGAACACGATTAGAACTCGTTAATTCAAATTATGACTCCT
The DNA here is from genome assembly GCA_948193385.1 of Breynia disticha f. nivosa. NCBI lineage: Eukaryota > Viridiplantae > Streptophyta > Magnoliopsida > Malpighiales > Phyllanthaceae > Breynia > Breynia disticha. The sequence goes on from CANYCX012786319.1 coordinate 6,716, forward strand.
AACCATTTACAATAATTCAAAGTGTGTCTGCATAACAATTTCTGATATTATAATAGGATATTGAGTATACAATTAGATACAAAATGAATAATATGAATTTAGTTTTTACGATGTTTCATAAATAATAATATTTAATAAAAAAATCATTAACACGATTATAATTTGTTAATCCAAATTATGGCTTCTAACCATATACAATACAATATGAAGGTGTGGACTAATTTGGGATCGAAGCAGAAGACACAACTCCTACATCATGATGCCGATTTCGCTGAGATTCGATCCTAAGAGCACACAAAACCAAACCTTATAGGGGACTAAGTTACCAGCTCAACTAACACTTCATCATGAATTGTTAGGTAACTTTTATAATTATTAAGAACGTGGCTGACAAATTGGAAGGTATTTAAGCAGTAATCACTACTAAATTTTTCAAACAAGATAAGTAGGCTTAAATTCTCAAAAGTCAAAGAATGAAAAAAGAAAAACAATGAATTCCATTGACGAGTCTGGCAGCTATAAGAACCATTGACTTCTGCCGACGGCATCCTTCGCCGGTTTGCTCCTTCATGTTACTCTATAAATATAAATTTTCAACTATCTTCTTCAATCCCTTTAATCCAAAGCATAAGCCAAAATAAAGGAAAATTTTTGGGTGAAACATGATCTTGTAAGAATAAATAAGGACGGAGTGAAAATGATTTATGAATTGATTAATAAATTCAACTATATATATTACGTAATTTAATTATGTTCCTTTTTGAATTATGTTCCTATTTCATTCAAAAAGTTTAAGATAAAGCCTTGCATTTCTAACTAAGGGCGTACAAACACGTACGACTTGAATATCAAAATATTACTTTCCGTCTCATAATATATGTCTTTTAAAATTTTTGTATACAAACTAAGAATATATTTAATATATCTAAAATTTGTGTTTAATGACTATTATACTCTTTGACTTGTGTTATATCAGAAGAATTATTAAATTAAATTTGTATTAAAAATATAAAACTAATGAAGGTAATATTAGAACAAATATTAAATTCTGCATTAAAAATATAAAATGATATATAATATGACATAAACATACTTTTTTAAAATAATATATATTATAAGACAAAAAGAAGTATCAAATTCAGAAAGTGCTTGCCCTTTCAATCCAATGCATGTATATCCATCTTGCCAAATTAACTTTTCAAATAAAATAAGGACATTAATTATAATATTAATTATTATTTACCTACATAATGCATCCAAAACAATTATGTTAATCAAATCTACAACCTTCTTAATTTTAGGTCTTTGGTCCTACCTAATTTCTTCAACTTCCCTAATTAAATATCAAAGGGATAAGTTCTATTTTATCCTTAAGTTGTCCCACAATGTGTGTGCAATTTAATTTCTTAGGGTTTATTTGTTGAAGCCCATCATTATTATTTTATATTTTTTTTATTTGAACTACGAGATATCTACACATTTCAGACTAATATTTGTTCGAGTCAGGTAGAACCACAAAGACAACAAAGTTTTCTCAACCGAATTTTAACGCAATTGCATATCTAAGACTCAAACTCGATATCACTAGTTAAACTAAAATAATCTCACGCCAGTTGATTTACACGTGATATTGTTATTTCATATTTAATTATCATTGAATATATATATATATAACATAATAATGGCATTTTAGTCAACCAGACATATCTTGTGTCCAAAAATTGCTAAAACCAGAGGCATGTTCCTTGTGTCGGCATATTGCTTTCACGTGCATGAAGCAGATATCATAGTTTTTTACCAAAACACCCATACATATATCTCACACCCATGTGCGCACAATACACCCCTCAGGCGCACTATACAAACATGTACACCATATCTTGATCTCACCAAACATCATACCCCACCTAGCAACATGCGTGGACGGAAGAGATTCTCCCACATCGCAATTTCCCATTGGTCAGACATCGCATCAACCTCACTCTCATTGGTCCACGTACCGAGCACTCGATGGCCCATAAATTATTAAAAAAAGCAGCAAATAAAAAAATAGGACAAGAAACATAAGACACTTGGCGAGTCGATGATGTCTTAAGCGAGCAGGGAAGGAGGAACCAAAACGATTCAGACACAATCTCCAGATTTCCGGAAAAAACAACTGAACTTGCCACTCTTTCCAGTTTCTTTTCTTTTTCTTGCATTAATTTTATGACACACTCCGAATATTGGTATTGTTACTGCACATATATTTTCTCCCTCGCTCTGTTTGTTCTCAGTTCTGATTGGCGAAAACTCTCATTGCTTAATTTGACTTGTCTTAATGTGTCGTAGTTGTGTGTTTAATTGTATTCTGGTTTGAGCTTGTTCGGCGAATATGGCTTTATTCTGTTGTGTTTCTGAACGAAGAAGATTGCTTTTTTTGGAGTGTTTGTGTTCATTGTCATTGGTGTCTAATATTTTTGTTTATTTTTGTGAATTTTGAAGGTGAAGTGAGTTAAATTGAGAAAAAGGGGAAGTGGCGGAAGTTGATTGTTGGTGAGTTTAATTAGATTTGGCATTATAGTTAATTGAGGTTGTTCAATTGAGGTTATTAGATAATGGGGAGTAATCTGAACTTCAAGAACTTTGGAAATGAGTCTTCATCTGATGGTGGAGGAGGAACGGGAAGCCGGCCACCCGGAAACTTCCCATTGGCGAGGCAAACGTCGATCTATTCTATGACATTCGATGAATGGAGCTCTATGGGTGGTTTTAGCAAAGATTTTGGGTCTATGAACATGGATGAATTGTTAAAGAACATTTGGAGTGCAGAGGAGGCCCAAACTATGGCCGCAGCAACCTCTACTACTGGTGCTCATGAGGGCTTGCAGCGCCAGGGTTCGTTGACCCTGCCGCGAACATTGAGCCAGAAGACGGTTGATGAGGTTTGGAAGAATTTATCAAAAGAGTGTGGTGGTGTAAGTGGGAGCGTTGCAGCTAATTTGCCTCAGACTCGGAGACAGCAGACTTTAGGGGAAATGACTTTGGAGGAGTTTTTGGTTAAAGCTGGTGCAGTTCGCGAAGATGCGCAATTGGCTGCAAAAATTAATGGTAATGATAGTATTTTTGCTGATTTTTCGAGGGCTACGAATAATCCTGCTGGTTTGGGATTTGGGTTTCAGCAGAGTAGGATGGTTGGATTGAGTAGTGGGAATAATAATAGTAACGGGCAGATAGCTTTACAGCCATCGAATTTGCCTTTGAATGTTAATGGAGTTAGATCGAATCAGGTGCAAGGACAGCAGCCGGCGCAGCCGCATCAGCAGCAGCCGCAACAGATACTTCCAAAGCAGCCTAATATGGGATATATGACGCAGATGTCTTTACAAACTAGTCCTGCAATTAGGGCAGGAATAACCGGAATTGGGGATCAAGGAATTACGAGTGGTCTGATGCAAGGTAGCACGGTGGGAATGGTTGGATTAGGTGGTGTTCCTACTGGATCACCTCCAAACCAACTTTCGCCAAATGGTATGGGGAAGACTAATGGCGACACGTCTTCAGTATCTCCTGTACCATACGTGTTTAATGGGGGTTTGAGGGGTAGGAGAGCTGGTGGTACCGTGGAGAAGGTGGTTGAGAGGAGGCAAAGAAGGATGATTAAGAATAGGGAGTCAGCTGCAAGATCGCGAGCCCGCAAGCAGGTGAAGTTTCCTTCTGATATGCCATTCATTGTCTGCTCTTCTGTACATATAATTCCAGGTTTTGGAGGCTTACTAAGTTTCCTTAAGTTGTTACGTGACCCTTCCTGATATAATTGATGCACTTGTCTTTTCAATGTGCAATCTGAACATCAATAAAACAAAGTGGAACTGTGAAATTTTGTGTTATCTGTACTGTTTTGGCTGTCCCCTTGCTACTGTCTTCCTCTGTAGTCTCCTGTGCTACTGTCTAATCTGGTCACGCTTCTGTTGAGCTCTGCTGTGATCATGGCATGTGTAGACATCAGATAGTTTTTCAAGTACTTATTGTTTTCTGACCTGATAATTGTAGACATCAGATAAGTGGCTAAAGTGCGTCTGCATAACTTTTACTGGAGTTTTTGAAACTTTAATTTCATTAGTAGTAATTCTAATGAAGGTCTCTAATATTTTGGTTTCTGAAAACTGGTAAATAAAGTTCGTTCGTTGTTTCATACTAAAAATAGACAAATCAAAAGTTTAATATTATTGTGGCTTCATGAACTGTATTGGCTTCTAACCATCTAAGCTCATCATCTGTATGGCCATGCTCCATGCAAAAACATCACGAGAGAGTGAGTATAGCCATCTGACTGCATGACGAGGTGAATGGTTTAGAGAATTGAAGGTTCATGAGAAGTTAAATGGATCCAGTTTTGTTGCAAGGTAATGGGGCATATTTCTAAGGGATCATAGAAGAAATTGAATTTGTATGAGATGTTGAGTGAAAGCATTGATTGAGTTTGTTGCTTCTAAGTTTAGATTTGTGCAGTTGTTTGGTTGAAATGATTTTTAATTTACTAAGGAATTAACGAAAACAAATCAAACTTTTGTGTATTCTGATGTCAATCTGCAGTCTGCATCAGGTTTTCTTATATTTTGTTTTGGGATTATGTTAGGCTTATACGATGGAGTTGGAAGCTGAAGTTGCCAAATTAAAAGAGGAGAACCATGAACTACAGAAGAAACAGGACGAAATCATGGAGACGCAGAAAAACCAGGTACCTAGTTACTGAAATATTAATTCTTGTATTGGCAACATATTAGTGAAGTAACTTTGTGATTTTATTTATTCACCTTCTCCATAACGAAATTAGTAATCCAAGAGGGCGAAGCATATCTATTGATTATCAACTAGTCTCCATTTGTTTGGAGGAATTCATTTTGCAAAAAAAAAAATTTTAAATAGAAGCCACACACATGCCCATCGTTATTTTGGTATTTGTTCTCCTGGAAACAGGCATCATGCACAAGCTAGCGTGTGTGCTGTTCTAGTTTTTCTTACGAAAAAGGATGACATATTACTCTCTAATGGTTACTTCAAATGAAGTTGATGCTTTCTTGCATGACGTTATGGCTGCATAACTTTTCCTACATTTTCTAAAATGAGTAAATGACTAGACAAGCCGTTGACGTTGCTTGCAAATGCTGACTTGACAGGTTATGGAGATGATCAACATGGAGCAGGCAGCGAAGAAAAGATGCTTGAGACGAACTCAGACCGGTCCGTGGTGAATTGACATGGTAGAATTGTGGCTAAATGTGGTTGAAAATTATATGTATGGTAGGTCTGTGTACATATTTAAAGAAATCACGCATTTTCTTGTATAAATTGAGAGAAACTACGAGTTCTGTTTCCTTTTTCTTTTTCACTCTATAGAAGGTGAGATTTTTGTTGATGCAAATTTCACTATACTAATATACATATCTGTTATCCTGTCCACTGGTTTGTCTAGGTAGGCCAGCGGAATGAAGGCAGTAGAAGAGTGTTCTGCTATCTATATTATGAAGCATGTCCACTTTCCTACCTTATTTCTTTGGTCAAACGGCTTAGGAATTAAGCTATAGTCCCGACAATGGCAAAATCGTAAAGCACAAACGGCATGCCATCATCGGAATACGAAAACACAACATGGCCGTGTTGCGACTGATTCTTGATATTGTTCCATTGGTTGGGGCATTTTGTTTAGGGTCTATAACAGTGCCGTATATCAACCGTGCCATCTTAATTGCACAGAATCTCAAACGTGTGCTCGTTATAAGATTTTTTTTAGAGAGCAAGGAACGCTGTCTGGAGAGAATTAATCACATTGCAAATTTTGTTAAGCACATACTTTAAAATAACGAAAATGCAACAAGAATGAAAAAATCAGCAGGCTCCATTGGACTGCATTGAAGCAGTTTTAACGGACTAAAACTTGCGCTACTGTCCATGACATTGTAGAGGAACGAATGTCTTGTCACTACCGTTAGACCAACTATTTGAGGCTGGAGTTACTAAGGTGAAGCAATGATGCTAACTTAAAACTCTGCCTGCGATTAAGGCACTCAATCAAGTCATCTATTCGGTACTTATCCTCCAATTACAACGAAGACATCACCTTCCCGTTGTTTTACTTCAACTCTCAACATAAAAGAGGGGAACAAATATGGCAACTTGCAAATGATTAACAGGGGTAACCGGAAGTACATTCCATGTCCTTCCAATATATCATCTTTCTGCGATCCCTTCCTCTAAATGATCTCGTAAGAAGCCTACCAGTGACCGGCTTGCACAACCCAACATCAACCACACAAGTGGATTTTCTCTTTTCATTGGGCGATCCTTCATCTATCAAATAATCGAATAACATCGCAAGACAGCGCACTTGATGAGCTAAGACGTAGTTTTCTTGATCTGAAGGTAGCATCTTTAGCATATGAAGATTAACCTATCAAAAAAAACAATAAGATCTTTGGTAACAATACTATATCAGAGAATATGTCATTCTGTTATATCAACTCTTACCTCTGCTTCCATAGCGCGGAGTTCATTGTACCTTTCAGAGTCACAGTTCTCGCTGTAATTCTCTCCCGTGGTGAAAATGTTCAAGAAGAAAAGAGGAGGTCTGAGTGGATACTCCGTGCTGATTTTAACCTGCAAAAACAGAGAGCTCATATTAGATGCCAAGTCAGGGTACCATTCATAGTTAAAAAGAATTATTTTGCGCACCTTAGCTTCTAACTTTAGATTCTTCCCATCTGACTCTGTTTTCCCAGTTAAAATGAGAGAATATTCTTTTGCTCCGTGATCAACCCTTGCTTTTTTTACTATCTCATGCTGAATAGTAGACAAATTTTCGAGCTCCAACTCATCTTGTGCATTCTCTCGGTCACTATCCATGTCCAGCAGGAGATCCAATTCCTCATCCTGTTTCTTGAAACTTTGTGTTTTCAACTTACTAACTGGAGATACGAGGGTCTTTGACATTAAAGCCAGTTGTCTGGAATGATCAAGATCAGATACTCTTGGAGGTGCATCAGTAACACCATTGACATTAGAAGGTACTGGAACCAATGATGGGAGCTCACCATCCTCCCTTATGCCCTCTGTCTCTACATTTGAAGTACCTGACTTACCATCCATATCAACATCTGCAGGTTCCTGAACTTGAACCGTATCTTTAACAGGCAAAGGTGAAATCTGGTTTTGTGAGGGCTCTATTGGGGACCAGCCATGCAACTTGCATGAAGGAGTATGCAGAGACCATGGAACTCCTTCATAATTCAGTGATGGCCACATAAGCTTCATAAGCGTACCTAACTGTTCCCTGTGAGTCAATCAAATAATTTCATCTTCAACTTAAAGCATCATTTCACTGGACAATAAAAAAGAGGTCAATGAAGCCACACGAAAGAAATAAACAACCACCCAAAATCAAGAGACATTGCAACACAAGCAATGGGAAAGGCAACACACTGAACAAACAAAAATTGCATTGCAACTATTAGAAACAGACACCAATTATGGTCCAAGTTGAGTGAACAAAGCAACAGAGTGCTGATATTCCAGATTCAATCACACTATAATATCCAATCCCACATAGTTACGCTGTCCCTAAACAATCTAACAGTCCAAACATACAGGACAATGACTCACGTAAGCGCCAGCTGAGCCTTTTTGCGTGAGCGAATTCTTTGTACAACTGTCTGCACTCGATTCTGTTGCCTGTAAAGAGATAGTCCAGATACAACAATATCACCTTTTCCTGTTTCACTACTTGGAGTTTCATTACCACTAAGCAATGGTGCAACCTCTGGTAAAAAGTCTATCCCTGCCAAATGCTGCACCCACTTATATGGGCGCGAGTTTCTCTTTTCATCAAATGCAACAGTATCTTGAACAAAAAGCTTTGCTGACTGCATTTCAAGTTCAGATAAACCATCACAACATGGAAACCAAACCTTGAAGAATAGTAGAGAAGAGAAGGCAGTGTCAAATAGAAATGTGCAGCAATTCATGGATAAAAGGAGAGCACTGGGTAACAACCCGTACCTGATGCGGAAGCTCCAATCCAGTATCATCTGGAAATAAGTTGCACAAGATGTTATTATCAGGTCCATCATGTGAGCCTTCAATACCAACACACACAACATTCAATTTTAGCATGTATTCAAACTTCAGAGAAATTAGCTTTTCGGGCTTTTGGTCAGAATCCTCATCATCATAGATATGGAGAATGATCTTAAGAGGATGAATTTGATATACGCCGGTCTGCTCATTATTCTCCTTGCTTTGAGCCTTCTTTGGTCGTTTTCTTCTTCTTTGGCCTTCATCTTCGTCATCATGCACATCATCCTCCATTCTTGAATTCTCTAGATTGATACATGTTCCATTCAAAAACATGGATTTTTATTGACAGGTTAAGCAAAATAAATAAGATCAATTTCCTTGAACAATGATTCTTAAAAATGATTATCTAATTTTCCATACCAGCTTCTTTGTTAGCTTGCTGCCGAGCATAAGATTGAGCATCTTTCAAACTTCCAACAATCTCCATCTCAATATTTTCTCCAAATGCTTCCTTTTGAGCAGACAATTGCGAGTACATTACATAAAGAGGAGGAGGCAGTAACTCAGCTGAGCTCTGTTGCTTCAATTTTTTTGTATGCAACACCCCTAATTGGTTCTGAACAGGCAAGGAAGCCTTTTTAAGAGATTTAAGGTGTGATGGCAAACTTGACAAGAACTTCTTCCGATTTGCAATGGTCTCCAACAAACTCTTCTTACGCTGCAGTAGTTTCTCATGAAGACTACACAATTCCTTCCTCTGAATCAAAAACAAAAATATCAGTATTGCTGCATTAAATCTCCATTAATATATAGAACTATAAATGTTACATTAATCTGTTAAAGTGCGAAAGAACAAATTTTCCAGGAACAATAAAATGAAATGCAATGCAGTACCTGATGGAGCTCATAATTGAGCCTCTTGAGCATCAAATTATGCGAACTATCATCAGACAAAACTGAGCCCTTAATATGCTCAGGCGCATCACGAAAAAACTCCTCTTCACTAACAAGTTCAATATCCGGGTACTTGGACTTAAAATCCTTACAAGCTTTAATAGCCTTGAGATAATGACTCTTCTCATACATCAAGTTATGAAGCTGCAACGTTGTAAAATCTACAGGTGCCTTCGCCTTCTCCGTCTCTGCCTTCACCCTATCCTCCTCCATCAATATGGCCCTATTCGCCTACACCGCACCAAAATAAAAAAAAAATCAGTTTTTCTTTTCATTTACGTATTGTTTGGCTAGTAACAGCATATAACATTCTACGTATGTTCGTAAATATAACTACTTATCATGAAAGAGTTCAATTTTTATTCTTTGTCCAACTAATTTTCTTACTTTTGCTATCAAATGATTATCAACCAAACAAAAATCAAAATATTATTTAGTTTTGGTAGATTGAGCAAATTGGCAGATTACACAGTAAAAAGTAAAGAAATTGGAAGCTTTATAAAAATTACAATACGCGAAATGCACAATGTGAACAAGCTAAATATTGAAACCCTAGCTGAAAAAATCAGAATGGTATTTTTTAGTACCTGGCGAAGATGAACGAAGTGAATATACATTTGAGAAACGAGCTCCGGCAGAAGTGATTTAGGTTTAGATTCCTTTTTAATTGAGAGAATCTCTGAAACAATCTCCTCCACTTTTGCTTTGCTTTCTTTGAGTGTTTGGTGGGGAGATTTAAGTGTCTTTCGTTGTTGAGATAATTTTGTGTTTGTTTCTTCTTCCATTGCTACGGGCTCCACTATTTCGCCGTCTTCCATCTACACCGTTTCCTTTCTTCTGCCTTCTTGATCAGCGATCTCAGCTTACACTGCTGCGAGGGCTTGGGGTTTCGACGACTGAACAAGAGCGCAAACGGTGTCACTTTACTCGTTTATCTTCGGGCGAAGTCCATAATGGTCCTC
>CANYCX012787303.1:0-13139 GCA_948193385.1 Breynia disticha f. nivosa
CCTCAACCTTGATACCTCAAGTGGTTAATTAACATTCTTGGATATTTTATCAAACAATATACCACAGGTCAATACATCATATGATAAAATAATGCCTCATAATTTTATTACTCAATAATAAAAGTTACAAATAATGCATTGGGCTAGGGCTTACACTAACAGTTCTAAACTTTGATGTTCAATATTTAATTGTTATTTTAGAGTAAAATAAAATAAACACCTAAGATAATAATTAAATTTTGGGCGTCATAACATGCCTTACTATGATTAGAATAACCAAGGAAAATACCAACATCTAATTTATTGTCAAATTTTCCTTAGTAATTCAAGTTTTCCTTTGTTATCATTTCATTGTTCAAGACAAACACCTAATAGCCAAATAGACAGAAATAAGAGATATTAGGCTTCTTACTGTTCTATATTCATATGGAGTCTTTAGTTATTCTCTTCTCAAATGAACCCTATTGATAGTGTAGCATGTCATGTTCAAAGGTTTGGCCCAAAAATATTTTGGAACTCAATACTAATTTAGCATTATCCTACACATCTCCTCCAAGGTTTGATTGTTTCTCTCCACTACTTCATTTTGTTTAGTTCTAGGTGTCGAGAAGTTATGTTGTATTCCCAATTTGTTGCACCAGTCCTCCTAATGTTTTGGCTTGAATTCTCCACTCTGATTTATAAAAATTGCTATGATAAAAAGTCTCTTTTAATATTGAACCAATCTAGACCACTTCGAAAACTCGTTAAATGTATCACTTATATTAGCAAGAAATAAGACCCATGTAAATTAAAAAAATCATCAACAATTAGATGGATATACAATTTTCCAACTACGCTAACATGTCTTAAGGGACCGATTAAATCCATATGAACTAACTCTAATATCCTAGATGTGCAAATTTATTTTTTAGGTTTAAAGGAGCCTCTAGAGTGATTTTCTTTAATGCAAGGTTCATAAAGATGATGTTTAGTGTATTTCAATTTGGGAAGACCTCTAACTATGACATTTTTGGAACGTTTAGACAAAAGGGGAAAAGGAGTATGACTTAATCTTCTATGTCATAAATATGCATTATCATCTAACGCTACCAAACATTTTTAATTAAAGGATGACTCATCAAGAAAGTTTATAATATACACATTACCTTGCCTAACTCCTACCAATGTAGTTTTGTCATCTTTAACAATAATGTAATGAGAAGACTCAAATTTAACCACAAAATCTAGATAAAACAATTGAGAGACATTTAATTGATTATCTTTAAGACAACAACCAATAGAAAATTATCGATGGTAGGTAAAGGTTCCTTGCCCACTTTACCAATGCCAATTATTTTACCTTTCTTTTATCTCTAAATGTGACTTTCCCTTTATTTTTTAGATGTAATTGATGCAAACAAGATTTTATGCCCACTCATATGTTTTGATCACCCACCGTCTATGTACAAAAGGTTACCTAAATTCTCATTCCTTTGAGGTACCTAAAATTACAAATTCAATTTCTCTTGATATGTACACAAGCTAAATTGGTTCCATTGCGATTAGCCAAAAACACCATATTTTCAAATTAAAAGCCTTTAGAAACCCAAACATATGCAATTTTAATCACCTTTCTAGGAGTATGACATGAAATATCATAATGTCTAATTTTCAAGAATCTAGTACATTTAGGCAATTTAAAGTTCAATGCATGATCAACTTTGTTCAGTAATGGTTTCCCATTCTCAAACTCATCACATCCAAAATCGTATTTAGACAAAGTGTAACATTTCATTTTAAGTATCTTTTCAAAATTTTCAAAGATATTTGTATATTACTAATGATGTCATTCGCTTCCTTCTTATCCTTTTCTAGTTGAGTTTTAAGCTTCTCATATTCAATAATGAAACTAGAATGTTCACAAACACTAGTCAATTTAGCATACAATTCCTCCTTTTCCTTTTTGAGTTCTCTTATCTCTTTTTTTAAATATTTATGTCTCAATGGCCATATCATAATCACTATTAAGGGACTCAAAAGAATTAAGAAGCTCATCATCATTAGAGTAGAGATTTACCTCACTCTCTTCAACGCTAGAGTATATATTGTGTGCCGTGAGAGCAAGATTGGTCTCCTCATTTTTGTTGTCATCTTCTTCTTCATCAGTCCATGAGGCAATATATGCCTCTTTCATTTTCCTTTTGATATTTTGTGTGGATCTTTGTAAGAATTAATGCAAAAATCCTTATGGTTATGGCCTAATTTTCTTAATTGAAGCACGTGTCATCATTCTTTTTTGTAGCTCGAGGAGGAGTTACTTTTTAAGCTTTCTTTTCCATCTCTCCTTAAGTTTTTTTCCATATTTCTATGACAACTTTGTGCCTCTTTACATTAGTGTAAAGATCTATCTCTTCATCTCTATCCATGTTGGCATCATCATCACTACCCTCTTCATCTACTTTCATTTCTAAGCCTTTCTCTTTTTCATTTAGCTTGAATTTTAAGTTTTGAGATTTAAGAACAATCTCGTAGTTAAGGAGAGATCCCACCAAGGCACTAAATTCAGGTCAGTTCAAGTCCTTATTTTCCATAATAACTGTGAAAGTTGAATCTCACTCTTTAGGAAGTGAGTGCAATATCTTTTTAACATGATCGTTTTCACTAATAGGTTTACCAAAAGAAGAAAGACCATTAGTAATTTTAGCAAAGGAATCAAACATAAAGGTTATACCTTCATTGTCCTTCATAATGAACAATTCATAGTCGTGTAGAAGCATTAGTAATTTTAGCAAAGTAATCAAACATAAAGGTTATACCTTCATTATCCTTCATAATGAACAATTCATAGTCTGGGTAGTTACCTCATGTGTCACCTCTAGCATCTTCTAAATTTCTTTGGCATTATTGCAAGATGCTATACGATTAAGGCCCTCTGTGTTCAAAGCACAATACAAGAGTTGCATAGCCTTTGAATTTGTTTGCTTTCCTTTTTAATCCTCCTTGTTTGACTCATTTCTCTTTTGACTTCTCCCTTTATGGTTCTTAGAATATGAGGCCCAATAGGAATGAATTACCAAATCTTAATATCTTGAGACTTGATGAAGATGTCCACTCTTTTTCCACATCATATAGTTTGAACCATCAAAGAATGGAGGCCTATTTGTTAAGTGTCTATAACCATCATTATTTTTGCTAAATGTTCAACACCATTTTGATCTTTGCTCTTAGGAGATTAGTCCTTTAATAAGAGTCCTACTATGATACCAATTGATAGACACACTAAAAGGGGGTTGAATAATGTGTTTAAAATTTTTGAATTCATTGTAGAATTTCATTGAACACATAAAACAAAAAAAGCAACATAAAACACAATAACATGATTTATAGTGGTTCAGCTTTAACTAGCCTACCTTCACTACCTTAGTCTCCTAATTAAGGATTTTTAACCCATACTCTATTACTCTTTCTTTTCTTACATTCACTTTTAAGGCAAAGTGAGAACTAGTAACTCAAGAAACCTAACAATGGTTTTACCCAATCTATAATCTTTACTATATTAAAATCCCCACCAATAACCTAACAAAAAATTCAATAATTATAGTCTCAGTACTCTTTCTCAATGTTTCTTTAACAAGATACAAATAAGAGATGAACACTTATTTAAAGAAACTTTTACAAGAGAAGAGTTACCATACTTCAATCAAGCTTTTCTTCAATGCGGTAAATCTTGAAGCACAAATCTTTTCTATTGATGTTTTTATCTCAATGGATGATTCTAGAAATGTTTTATATTTCTCTATTCTATTTTTTGAACATTTAAAGTTTTTATTTTCTTCAAACTACATGTTTCTTTCCATCATTGTCTACTGCCAATCAAATAGTGTTTAATTCTAACAAAGTGATTGGATAATGTATATTAGATTACATAGTAACATAAATTACACTTGATCGTGTACACCATATGTCTATATTTTTGTAGCATGATTTGAGTGTGTTCATTGTCTGTGTTCCATGCTGGAATCATTCTTGCTTAACTTTGATTTGTTAATGTATGTTACCTTTGAAAAAGATATGTTAAACTGTTTGTGTATCTCAACTGGAGCATGTAGCTTGTTTGTGGATAGAAATAGAGCATTTTGGCCTGAACTCTGTCTCGTTATCATACGTTAGGTACGTAGTAATGTTCGTAACCTGCATTTAGAATTTTTTTCATGGATTTTCTTCTATTTTTTGGCTTGCTAACATGACTTATCTGACCGTAACATGCTTTAACATGGTGCAATATTTGTTTTTCAATCTTTAAATAACCTAAAACTTATCTTTATCAATTTTGGAATTAAACATATTGTCAAAACATAGAAGGGACACAAATGTTGATCACCCTTGATCTAACAGATTAATCATACATTAAACACTTATTTATTCTTATTTGTGTTTTGTCAGTTTTGTTTTTATTTTCCTTATTCCTTTTTATTTCATTTTCTTTTATTTTTCTTGTTTAGAAGAATCAGAATTTCTTTACCTTAGATGAACATGACATCTTAGCAATGAGTTACTGAGCCTGAACCTTTGTACAAGAGGTAAAATTAGGAAGCCCACTTCTTGCTTCTTTCTCTTACTCACATAATAATTTGAGTTTTATTCTTTTAATTTATTTTGTGCATTGAGGACAATGTACGATTTATGTGTAGAGTAGGGTCGTATTTTATTAACTATGTGTTAAGGCATTAATTATGGGCTACATTCTTTCAATTTTGAATGAATTGATTGGATTTTACTTGAATACAATATATGCAGTTGTCATTCATAGATTTAATTAATATGAATATTCAGAATATATGATTTGCTGGCTAATGTAGATGAGTAGGTTTATTCGTTTATAAGGTTATAATAATATCTAAAATTATAGTTATAATTGGATATGTTGTTGTCAATATTAGTTGTAGTACAAAGGAAACCGAAAGAAAATTTTAATCCCAACAGCACAAGTGAGATGGTATGAGTCTCTTTTAACTTAACCATGGTTAAGATTTTTCTCCTTTGTGCATGCAACATCTTTAAATGGAACTAGAGCTAACCTTTCTTGTGGAACCATTTAAAGCTCGAACTTTAAAATATTTTGGTCTGATACATGGGTCAATAGTTAATCTACTATCTATGACATAAGTATGCTAAAAAGAAAAGAATAAAGTGAACAAGTTTAAGTAGTTTAAATAAAATTTAGCAGTCAAATTTTCAATGCATTATTTGAACTGTATTGTAATTGCTGGAGATAATATTAAAACTTGAGTGATTTAAGTAAGTGTAAGAATTCTTGTATGATGAATTGAGGAATTGGTTGGAGATATTTTTTCTATGTTGGTTTGTTGTTTGAATAGACTGATTAGAAGTTTTAGTTTTGACAAAATGAGATAATGCATGTATATTGCATTTTTCTTATGAAGTTTTATAAACTTAATCTAAATTGAAATTAGCCTCATATTATTGCTACAATGTTTGATTAATTGATGTTACTCCTATTTTGTTATATTTTTATTGAGGACAAGCAAAGATTCAAGTGTGGAGTTATTTGATAAACACTCTAATGTACCTACTTTTACCTATAAATATTCTATATTTGGTGTACATTTTAAACATTTATCATTGAAAGTAGTCTATTTATCCTTTGTTTGATCATTTGTAGGTTAGGAAATGACTCCGTATGACTTTTGAAAGAATTTATGACAAACTAGAGTTAGAATGGGCCATTTTAGACACTTTCCTCAAGGTACACACACAGACGAGGTCTATATGGACATAAGCATGTAAGTACACAGACATCAACTAGGTCTGTGTGCAATTAAAACACACTACATGATCATCTCGTGTAGGTACACAGACATAGGTGGATATAGGCCAAAAAAAGTACATGGACATAAGCATGTCCATGTATAGTTACAATAGACTACATGATCATTACACACAGTACACGAGCATAGTTGAATAGTAAATGAACAGGATATAGTCCATGTACTTGTACGGTAATTCAACTTATTTGGTAATTTATCACGTGAAACATAAGGAAAAGTATGGTTTTTAGGACAAAAAGAGTTTCAGTAGCTACATTCTATGATTTTACACATCATACTACACACCATCTAGAGAGAAGAATCTGATTCTCAAGAAGACAAGGTGAAGAACACGATTGTGAACGAAGAGCAATAAGGTTTAAGGAGTATATGGGTCAATCACAATGGAATTGCTATGTATACTGGTTTTTTTTATCCTTTCTGTTGTTTTTTCCTTTAATTATGAACTAAAGGTTTTAGACACTTAAGTTGAGAAGAACTATGATGAGAGCGTAATATGAGCATATTTTTCATACCATAATTGTGTATTACGCGTGAGTCTTCGCTTATTTACCCCTAAAAATTGCATTTTAAATAGTTTTTAATTGAAAAATACCTTTTGAATTTAAATGTGATTTTATGCGCATGATAGTTTATATTTCATAGATTATCGACTATTTTGCACGATTTTGATTCTTTATGCGATAGTTTATATTGATTATGATTTATGACAGATTTGTGGAAAGGTTTGCTTGGATTATGAGAGGAATAATCCTGTAAATTATACACACGCACTGGTCATGTTAATCTTCCCTAGAAGGCACGGGAGTGTGCTAATAATTCCAGGATGAGCACGAACCGTGCCATTCAACATGACCATCGTGCTAAATTATTTTAGGCACAAGACATGTGCTTCGCGTGTTAACAATGTACCATATCATTAAAAAATAGAGCACAAATCGTGCCAATGATAGGACGCCCATGTCGAGCATTCAAACAGTCGATAAAAAAGAAGTTTTAGGGTTTTCAAAGCAGCAAAAGTGGGGCAAAAGTAGTGGATAGGACCTATAGTAGAATAGGAGATAGAATAGAGTAGAATAGATACATTCCTTAGGATTTAGTTTAATCTTTTGTTTTCTTTACGATTTCCATGTTTCCTTAGCCTTATATTTCAATTTTCGCATTTGTTTTATGTTTTGATCAAGCTCAATTTACATTTTCTGCATTTAAATTTAGTTTCTATCTATTTTGTATTGATCATTTACTTTTTTTGCATGTTTCTACTTCAAGTTTTCATCTAGGATTGCTTAGGATGACTTTCTGTCACAGACTTGATGTTTTCACTTTTGTTCTTCTACACATTTACTGTTTTGGCTGAATGCTATTTATGTTTTCATGTTTTCATTATTGTTTAGATATGTTTAGTTTGAATTCACATTCTCTGTTGCATTTAGTTTAACTATTTAGATGATGTTTTCAATTTAGAGTTAATGCTATTTGTGTTTCAATTCAATTTCTTGTGTATTACTTTTATTGTTTTTAATTTATGTTCCTTTAGTTTTACCAAAGTTTAGTTTTAATCATTTGTTTCATTTAGTTGCAATTACCATTCATGCACTTTAGGTTTAGTTGCATTTGATGTCATGTACTTAGTTTTTTGATGACATGTACTTAGTTAATTCCAAAATCAACCTTTAAACTGATTGGAAGTTTAATATACGACAATGATTTGCATGACATCTAGTTATTATTTTCCCTAGGGTTCTATAACTAGGTCGAGTTCTTGCTCCCCCTCAAAACTTTATTATGATGTTAAAAGGACCAAACATTTTACTTTCTTGCATGGCTTGTTTGTTTGTTTGCTTGTTTTGTTTCTTTTTGTATTGTGTTCTTATTGCTTTTAGTGTGTTGTTTTCTAATCTACTTTACTAATCTTGTTTGTTACTGTTAGTTGCTGACTATTTTTGTTTATTTAGTTTCTTATCGCAGTTTATGGACACTTGTATAAGGAGCAAGACAAAGCAATCTAATAGGACCAATTATGCATATTTAGTCCCTTCATTTTCTAGTCCATTTTCATGTATATTTGTCAGATAAAACTTGCAAACTTGAGATGCTTTATAGTCTTTCGGTTTTATCTAGGTGCATTTCAAAAGCATGAAGATTAGGCTAAGATTTGATGAAAAAGAGCATATTAAGTGGGATCATTTTGGAATAACTGCATGAGTCACCTAGCTTGGACTACATCTTAATTCATTGGACAAAGTAGACATCATGAAATTTCCATTGCAAGCAATGGAATGAAGATGCACTTGAAGATGAATTAAAGCTTGAAATTGATGAGTTTGTGATCTAAAATCACCATCACAAATGTGATATGATCGAAGTCACAAATGGAAGCTTGAACTTTGGAGAAACATGAGTCATCTTTGAAGCCAAAATTGGTCCAGAACAGGTTTCACAAACCTGACACCAATGTGTCACGAATTGATGAATTAAAAGGGTCATTCGTGACATGTTCTTTAAGAGAAATTGTGGGCCAAAGATGCATCACCATCGTGACTAACTGAAATTCACGAATTAGAAAGATCAATTGGAAAACATGACTTATGAAAAGGGAGGACAAGATGGGTAGAATTAAGGTCATGAATGTTACCATTTGGATGTGATAATCCATGCCTAATTGCTTGCAAACGTGACTCATTTGGAGCTCGATTTTGGCCAACAACTGTGTCACGAACGTGATTGTGCATCACGAGTTGGGGCCTCAAATTCACCATTTGTGACTCAAGTTTGGATAGTTATTTAGGGTCAAAAGAGGTATCGCAAATGTGACACATATGGATCATGAATTACAGGCTAAACTGTGGCAAACGTGACTTGAAGTTTGGAAGATTTTTAGCTTGAAATTGTGTCATAAACGTGACTTATTGGGCATCATGAATAGGAGCATTAAAATGGCATTCGTGACTCTCAATTAAGGTGCCAATTTTGAGTAAGAAGTTGGATCACAAATGTGACCAATTTGGATCACAAATTAGGGAATCAAAAGGGCTCAAACGTGACTCATTTTTGTGGAGAATTTGTTGCTAGAATTGTGGTCACGAACATGACTATTTAGAGTCACGTTTGGTGTCCTAAAAGTGTCATTCATAACACTATAAATGTGGTCCAAATGACCTCAAAATTGGAGGTTTAAGTGGTGGCATCTTTGGCATTTCGCAGGGGACTGAATGAAGGGTATATAAAGAGGGTATTAGGGTTCACTTGGGCATCTTTTGGCTACATTTTAGAGAGCAGAAATCAAGAGCTTCACAATGGTTTCTCTTCTTTTCTTCCGTAAATTATGTCTTTTTTATTTGTATCTCTTTTGATGTTGGATTTAGCCATGTTAGGCTATACACTTTGTTGGGATATCTTGGAATTAAATAAAGGCTTTTTCTTGAGTTGTTTGATGAATGACTGAGGACTAGCTCTTAATGCTTTATCTTTGAATGAAAAATGAATGTCTACATCATTTCTTGTCATGAATGAATGATCATTTATACAACTGTGATTAAGTGTTATTAGTCGCCTTATTCTGGAATTGCCAAAAGCCTATGTCTAAGGAGGGATAAATCAATAGAGTCAATCAATGTTGAAAAATCACTACTGTGATAGCTAGGATTAGATATTCATTATTTTAACTAATCGATTGCATCTTATGAATGGCTAATTTTACTCGTATATTGATTGTTTGTTAATAGTGTCCTAGCTTGGAGTTGTAAAAACATAGGGTTAGGAAGGCCAAATTAAGTGGTCTTAAGGTTCAATTGGATAAAATATACCTATTCACTTTAATGTATTTGATGAAATTCCTAAGTTACTATTGCCTTGTCTAGTTTCGTGTATCACAAGAGTAGAATGCTTATTAGGCTTAAGGACGCAATTTTGAGCATCCTTAAAGGGACTCTTAGTTGATGATAGTGCAAGAACACCATCATTGACCTCAATCCCATTACAAAACCAACCTTGACCTCTATTGAAATCTATGATAGCCTAACAACTTTTTATATTGTTAATTTCTAGTTTCATTTAATAGCATTTAGAATTTAGTTAACCAATCAGAAAACCAACTTCCATTTATTTTTATTCCTTGCGTTTGTTTAATTTTAAGCATCAAGTCAATTTAAATACTTGTTCCTTGTGAGAATCGATCCCGAGAGGCATACTTTTATGGTAAAACGACACTGATCTAATGCGCTTGCTAGATAACAGTCAAGTTTTTGGCATTGTTGCTAGGAAACAACGTATTTATTTTGATTGTGTGCTTTTCAGTTTTTCCAATGTTTTTGTTGATAGTTTTGTCGTTTTAAAGGTTCATCTTTTGTTTATGCTCCTCCGAGGTGTCAATCATTCTATAGAGCTCATAGGACCTTATTCAAAAATAAAGAGGGTAATGTTTGAAAGGAGATGAAGGAATAGGGTAATGGAACCATAACCAAGTTTTGATGAAAGGATCTGTGTGTCGAGGGGGAAGTCCTCAATGAAATGGGCGTGGATCCCATGTTGTTGCAAAGGAATGACAATAACAACGGTAATGGCCATAATGTTACCAATGTGGCGAATGGACGACAAGCTCTTATGCCTTAAGAAGAGATTAGAAATCCCTTTGAGGGTGTGTTGCATGATATTCAAAGACCAGTCATGGAAGTATCTCCATCTTGCATTGTGTTGAGTCCAGTGGCACGAATTATGAGTTGAAGGGAGTCCATTTCAATATGCTCCCATCTTTCCATGGGCTGGCATCAGAGGATGAATTATCCTTCTTCCAGGAGTTCTACACAATGGTCCAAACCTTTCCACCACATGGGTTGACAGAAGATGAGTTGAGGATAATTTTTTCCCTACATCTTAAAGGATAGGGCAAAGGCATGGTTGATAAATTTATTGGAAGGCTCCCTAGGAACATGGGATCAGGTGTACAACATTTATGGAAAAATATTATTCACCTCAGAAACCATCAACCTTTAGACCAAGATTTTCACATTCACACAGTTGGATGGAGATTCATGAAGCTTTTCATGACTGTAACGTGTTCAATGAAATGCCTTAGTTACTATTGCCTTGTGTAGTTTAGTGTATCACAAAAGTAGAACACTTGTTATGCTTATGGACATAATTTTGAGCATCTTAAAAGGGACTCTTAATTGACAATAGTTTGAGAACACCATCATTGACCTCAATCCCATTTGACATCAAAACTTGACCTTTGTTGAAATCTAAGATAGGCCAACCCCTTCTATATTGTTAATTTCTACTTTCATTTAGTAGCATTTAGAATTTAGTTGATCAATCTGAAAACCAACTTCCATTTACGTTTATTGCTTGCTTTTGTTTAAGATTAAGCATAAACTCAATTTAAATACTCGTTCCTTATGAGAATCGATTTCGAGAGGCATACTTTTGTGGTAAAGCTACAACAATCTATTGCGCTTTCTAGAAACTGATCACAATCACGGAAAATAGCTATCAATATCATATCGGTGCATATTCTGCTAGATTCTTCCAGTATTTCAGCTTTAGGAGCATGCCACACGAGAGCGATAAAGGTACTGAGATGGCAGGCGATCTAGGAGTTCCAGGTGCAAACGTTCCTCAACCCCTTGCTTTTATGGATTACACTAAACCAACCAATTTTCGGATGGGTCAGGCAATTACTAGACCTAGGATAGCTGCAATTAATTATGAAATCAAACTACATATCGTTGAGATGGTCCAAAGCCATGTACAGTTTGATTAGAAGACATATGAGGATGCAAATTCTCATGTGCCAAACTTCTTCGAGATCTTGGACATGTTTAAGATAAATGGAATTTTGAAAGATGTGAAAGGGTTGGTGTTATTTCCATTTTCACTTAAGGACGATGCTCGCTCACGGCTTCGCAGTTTACCATAGGATCGATTAAGACATGGGATAAGTTGTTTCATTGATTTTATAAAAATACGTCCCACCAACACAATCAGCTCAAATACGAACAGAAATAACAAAATTCATGCAATACAAATAGGAGAGACTTGGTGAAACTTAGGAGAGATTTAAGGATCTTCTTTGTAAATGCTCGCATCATGGGTTGGAGACGTGGTTGTAGGTAGAGACATTTTATAACAAACTATATGAATCATATGACTGTATGAATCATGTGACTGTGTAAAATCATGTGACTGTATGAATCATAAACTATATGAATCATGTGACTGTATGAATCACGTAATTTTATTTATTATGTGTTCTTATATCATTTGTATTTTTGTACAAATTCATGAGTAAATACATTAATCGTTTGTAGTAGTATATGATGTATATCTGTGTAAAATAAATCTGTATTTCATGTATACACTAAAGTCATGAAAGATCATGTTCTTCCTTTGTCATAACCGTTATTTTGTAACATCCTGGAATTTGTTTTAATAGATTAAATTAAGTATTGATGTGAAAAATGAGGAGTTGATTGAAGGTTGATTAGTTGTTACATAAGTATGAATAAAAGGAAAAGCAAGCCACAAAAACAGCAAAGTACACGTTGTGGGACTCAAGTACATGCAGTGGCAAAGACCACGCGTACTTAAGGTTGACAACGTGTTTTTTATGAACTATCCATTCAAAGACCATAAATAAGGTGAAATTAAGCAGAGAGAAAATGAAAAGTTCAAACCTTACTCTACCTCTGCAAATTTGACCTAGATAAGGATAGGATTAGGAAAATTTTGTTTTTAATTAAAGCTTGAAAGAATCTTATTCCACTTAGGCATACAACCATAATAGTAAGAGAGATAATAGGATTTGTTTTTAACCTAGTTTCACTCTTCTTCCCCCACAAAACCCTCTTTCCCGAATTTTGAAGAGGAAAACCTCTCCATTAATTTCTTCATCATAAATACAAATAAACACAACATTTAGGGGCTGTTTTAGACCACCAAATGCGTTGAGGGCATTGGTTTTATGAACTATCCATTCAAAGACCATAAATAAGGTGAAATTCAATCATACTCTTGTGCTAATGTACATTTCTTATGATCTATGTGTTAATTTTGTTGAGGAACAACACTTCGAATCCTAAAGACGTTTCAAGAAGTTAATCTTAGAGTATTTTGAGGCTTTAGTTACTTGTAGAATCATCCTGCATACACAGTTAAGAAGAAAAGAGAAAAAAATCCATTCTTTTGTTTAAAGTTTTGATTTTTACTAGCTAGGTCATATTATTATGCCATAATATGTTGTTATAATGATTATGGTGTGATGTTGCACGATTTTCTATCTGTTTTCTCATGACTTTTCTACTAACATTA
>CANYCX012788195.1:0-26996 GCA_948193385.1 Breynia disticha f. nivosa
TTGTTCCCCGGAACTACTTTCAGCAAACATCTTTGCCACTGGCTAATACTGTCAATTCGTGTCGTAATTATGTGATCATAAATTGTGTTATTGTGTAATTTTAAGTCATGTTATCGTACCAGAAATTGACATTCATGTACATCTCTGGGATGGTTAGAGATACGGAATGGCCTCACAATGAAACAAAGGTAGCTTTAATTGTTGATCGAATAACTTTCATAGACCTACAACTTCCACTAAAATCTTGACGAGCGGTAAGGAAGAAAAATCTACTTATATATTACACATTTTAGTTCCTTTTATGTTTTTTCGACGTAGAACTCTATCGGAGTATTGCATTTATACTTCAACAATTCTCTCTTTTTGTTTTTTTAAAGAACAGATAAAAAAAAGGGAGGCTAACTTGCAATTTTGGGTAACTAACTACTGCGCTTGACTAATCTCCACCAAGGGAAAAGCCATATATCCTCCACCTGAAAAATGATGCTGCTTCAGTATAACCCTCCATAAAAATGAAGAATATTGTTCAGAAAACCTTTTTCACATGAAAACATCAAACTAAAAACAACCACTCACCAGAAAATTCTCCTTTTTCTACCATTTAGCTGTTTTAAGGTGTGTTGATTGACTGTACCAACAGTTTTTTGCTCTCGTCTTAGTTACGAGTTTGGTTGCTCCTGAGTTGTTTCAGGTTAAATAGTTATGTAGTCATTGGGGGAGCACATTAGGGAATTTAGCAAATATGGAGGTTGAAAAAGTTACTGTTCAGGTTGCTAGTTTCGCAATTGGAGAAGAGGACGATTCAGAGGAGGTGGTTGTTTCTCATCAGGTGGAGGATAACAATAACAATCTGGACTTGCGTTGGGCAATTGGGCATGGAGAGAGATTCTGTAGGATGAACTATGATGCAGAGGATGGAGAGGCAGCAAGGAATTATGGTCCGAAACTCCGAGTACAATCAAGGAGGAACCAAGCCCTCATGGTCGGAACCAAGTGGTTGCGCCAGTTGCCTTTACGGGTGGGTGAGTTGGCAAGTGAAGAATTGGCTGCAATGGTTGGGACCACTTCAAAAACTGAGGAGGAAATTAAGGGAAGTGGGGGTTTCAAGACAACGCTTGAAGATAGTGGCTTTGGAATGAGGAGTGGAGATACTGGTCCAGATGTCATGTGTGGAAAACCAACAAATTTGGTTATGGAAGGTGGCACGTTTGCACTTAACTCAGAAGAGGTTGTTACTGATTGTATCTCTTTACTAGTAATTCTTGTCAATGTTCGAGTTACATTCATTCGGTGAACTGCGAATTTGGTGGCACACACCCTTGTCCGTGTTGCGAATTCTTTTTCAGGTTGTCATTCATGGGACTCTATCCCACCTGATTGTACTTTCAACGCTCTTGCTGGTGACTTCTACTAATGAACTCTCTATTTGTTGTAAAAAAAAACATGAAGAGTAAAAAATATTTAGAGAAATTTGTAGTTAAAAGTCTATACTTACATTCTATAAGATAGGTGAATGATAAATTGGTTTGAATGGAAATAAATTTTAGAAAATTAAAATCACCGATTAATTCATTTTTATTAATTAGATTAAATTTTGATTTAATTCAGTGGATTTAATTGGTTGGATGGATTTTTGGTAAATCCTATGAACAATATTGGCATGTCAACTGTGAAGAGACGGGATGTTTGTACATTTTAGGTACAAGAATGGGAAATGTTTATGGTGAAATGGGATATGCTCAGAAGATCATATCCTAGCTATTATCCTCAATTATAAAGCCGTCATAATATATAAAATCATAATTGAAGTTGAGAGGCCGACAGAATAATTAACGTCCCTCAATTATTGATTCACATTTCAATCTTATCAAACCAGCTATAATTGGGATTCCAACGTATCGATATGCATGCTGCCACGTTGTTTTTATTTACCACATAATCAATTTGCATGATTAGGAGTACCACATCGTTCTGATTACGACTCCAATTAATTTAGAAATAAACCTGTTTGTGTTTACAAATGTAAATTGGACAAGTAATTAAAAGACAAATAGCACACGATTATGTATATATAATCATCATTTGCGACTTTTAGTTTGGTTTGCGTGATTAAATGGCTCTTTCATAATGTCCTCTCCATTTCTTTTTTTTTTATTTATTTTATAGGAGTTCCTTTCGTTCATGTTTCTGTAATTAACACGTAATTATCTCTCACTTTTCATGTGCTCCAACATTAAACATTTACCACGATTTTTATAAACAAATTATTTGGATTGATAAGACAATCAGACGGTGTATTAGGCCAGCCTCTCTTAATTAACCTTCCACTAAAGTAGTCGTTTTGTTCACCTTCTATATTAACCAACTCAAAATTAAAGTTTAATACAGAAAGCTAGGATGTGATTCCACTTTCACCTAAATCTCAATATTACTTATATATTCAACTCCAATATCATTTTTTTCTCATATCGTTTATAATTTTCTATATAATTTAAAGATATAATTATATTTTAATTTAGTGGTTAATTGATTATTTCACTCTTTTATTTAAGTATATCAACAGAATTATTAACTTAAATTTAGATTAAAACTGTAACATTAATAATGACAATATTAAAAAAACTATTAAATTCTGCATTAAAAATATAGTACGACATATAATATGAAAACATATCTTTCTAAAACGACGTTTATTTTGGAATTAATGGAGTACAATTTAATAAAAGAATTTACACATATATGGTTTTTGTTGGATAAATATTTTAGTATGAAACAGTTTAGCATAATTAAAAAAATCATAGTTTTGTTTTTTGTAAAATAAATGATATTTTTTCTACGATTTAAAAATATAAATAAAATTATAGGAAACAACTAAAGTGTTGAGTGCATTTTCAATTGCAATGGGCATTCGCATATGTATTAATCTTTAAAAATTAAAATGTGTAAAAAACTGATGATAAAATAATTATGTTATTTTTTTTTAACATTCAATGTTAAAAATAATGATTATAAGAGAATTAGGTAAGTGGTCATATAATATAAATATATACTAATAAAGCTGCAAACGTAATATCTTTTAATATCTGCTAGATCCGTCCATGTCAGCAAGACAGTTTCCACGGAAGACGTTGCACCGTCCAGGGACACGTGTTGGAATCGGAGGCTGTAGTCCCCCAAATAGTAACACGAAATTGCATCAGCTTAGCTATGAGGTTGATGTGGCTCCATTCTTATCGCTTACCGTTCATTTCACCATCATCAACACTGTCATCACACGTCACAACTTGCTCATTGTTTTGAATATCAATTCAAATGCTTCCTATTTTTTCGTCCTCACCAACATATTCTTCCTCAATTCACTATTCCCATATGGATGTAAAATAAACTCATATTCGTGAGGACCGATCCGAATCGACCTAAATAGGATGAGTTTTTCAAAGATTAATGGAGGATGGAGAGATTATAATTCGGCTCCAACATATCCCATTATCATTTTTACTTTTCCCTCCAATTCTGTTTGACTGTAATAATTGAGGGAGTGATCCTCCTTCATGCATTTTTCTGCTTTGTCATTGGATTTTACAAGTTTATTTTGCATAAAAAAAAATACCTATTATTTTTATTAAAAAATTTTATTTTTTATTATTTATACTAAACTTTCAAATTTGTAAAATAATTTTGTTAAAAAGATCAATGGATTTTTATTAGTTTTGTTAATTTTATTTTTCTCAAAAAAGTGAACTCAATTTTTTGTTAAACTTGAGATTAGAGAAGTTAGTTTTGTCAAATTTTTAGTGAATTAAGTACAACAATATTAATTAATGAGCTGAAAAATTAAATTCAATTGAAATTTCGAAATGAATAATAAGATCAAACTGAATTAATTATAATATTATAGTTGTGTATAGGTGTTAAATATAAAGAAATCTTGGAATGACCTCGCTCAAATCTCTATACATTTACAATTAAAAAAAAACTCTTTATACATTTAAATTTAAAATTTGCATTAAATTTTCTTTAATCATTTTGACATTAAAATTCATCATAAATAGCCTTATCTAAATTCTATTTATTTCTGAATAAATTAAAATTTTCAAAATATATAATATAATGAAAATAAACAATCGACAACATCCAGGATATATTCGGGATTCCCAAAAAAGGCAAAATCCAACAGGAGGTGAGGAGGTTGCAGCTGTAAAAGTTTGAGCTGGAAAATGATAGATATTTTTTAGGACAATACCGTAATTGCGCATATAAACACAGTAAATGAAATTGGCAGAGAAGTTTCATTCACCCCTTTCGCTATCTCTTTTACTTTTCGAACTCTCTCGAAACCATCCCCCTCTCCCTATAAATACCTCTTTGCTTCTCTTCAACAATTCACACGCAAAACCGAACAAAGTTATTTTAAGAAACGCGGATTCTCATCGTATCAGCATATCGTTTTTGTAATTCGTGAAATTGGGATCGCCACGACGTCGACTCGTCTCTTTCAACATTGAAAGTTCGTCATTCTATAGAGTTTCGGTTAATAAATTTATAACTTCTCTGCTCTTTTAATTTTCTCTATTTGAATTTTACATTCAGTTTAGGTAATGCAGTCGTGACTTGATTCGGATTGGTTTTTAGCTTAATCAATCGTTGAATTGCGTGGAAGTGTGACCTTTTTAATTCACAGTTATAATGACGATGAGTTATTAGATGAATTCTTTGCTGTAGTTGATTAGAAAGGGTTGACTGTAGTTGAAATGCTAGTTGAAGTATTGATATGTTGGGTGTGGAAGTTTGTGTTAAGAAATATGATGACGAAAACGAATCCAGGTTGTTGTTTAATCAAAGGAAGAAGTCCCGGAGATTTCAGATTTCTCATCTTTAAACATTTGTAAGCGTTTGATTAACAGATGAGACCAATATTTTATTTCTGCTTTAGACACCTTTAATTAGTTTGTAGAAGTGGTGCACAAAATGATAGTTGCTATGATAAACATCTCTTGGAGCAAGATGTTTTTCATTTCCCACTAATCATCTTTGAACCTTTTCCGGATTGGGATCGTGTCAAGAGAGATACTTCTTGCTCAGGGCGCGACTGCTCTGCGTACAGTTTTTTAGTTAGAGATGGATACCAATTTGCGTTCTTCCAGTTGACCTCACTTATGCCTGCACTCTGTTAGGGATGGATAATTTGTAGCGTCGTGTTTGAAGATAGAAATACAGTCTCCTTGATTTGTCCTCCCTTTGTCTCTGAAACTGTCAACATATAGCTGCAACTGAGTAAGCAGACCTATTGTCATGGTAACCTTTCTCCATGAAGATAAAGATCGCCCCCAACCCAACAATTTACCGTAGTGAAGGAACTGGTTTGTTACCTCAACCATAAGGTAAATTTTATCCTAATTATTCAACTGTAGATACAGGAACTAAAAGAGAGTCGGGTGGAAACAGCTGTTGTTTAAGTTTTGAGTAAGGTCGGTGGAGAAGTATTTCAGACTTCATGACAGAGGTAGGCTTGCCCATGTTGGGCAATCAACGCACGGCATATTGCCTCTCTGCACAATCTTTGCCTGCCTGTTTATAACTTCGCGACCGCTATTGATCCTGTGGTGTATTGCTTTTACCATAGGTTGGTGGATCTATTGGTCATGTCCTGAATTTTTGGACTTTGGTTCCGGGACTTCTTCAAGGGATCAAGTGATCAAAGCAGTGCTTTTCTTTCTAGTTTACAGCTCAAGGCTCTGGAGTTTCTCAGTGCTGAATGCTTGTTATTTTTTTTTATTTTTTTTTTTGTTGATTCATTGCTCTGATTGGCATCTGGAGCTGTTCAGCGAAACATGGATTCTGTTGTTGCTGAGTTCTATTGCTCTGCGGCAGTGTAGATGAAAGCATCAATCTCATGGGATGTTTGCGTGGCTTGATCGGGTGACTATATATAATCCTTTCCAGTTTGAGAATCCTTTCTAAATATTTTACCTTTTGCAGGTGCAGAAGGATTGTTGTTTGTAGATAAAAGCTTAATGGGAGAGATGGACGATAAGAGTATCAAGAGTCAGCACTTAGAATCAGAAACTTGTCAGAAATTGGCTTGCTTGGAGGATGGAACTAATGTTACTGGATCACAATCTAAACAACAGTTCAATGAAGGGTGCGACTCAAATATGGAAGCCTCTGAAATTCGAGACAGAGGTGTCATGGAATATGGGTAAGATATTTTCCTTTTCTGATAAAAAAAAATATTCTTCATTGGTAATACTTCTTGTTGTCATCATGTTTAATTGTGAATAGGTGCTCACACTATAGAAGAAGATGCCGCATCAGGGCTCCTTGTTGTAACGAGGTCTTTGATTGCCGTCATTGTCATAATGATGAAAAGGTCAGCCCTTGTCCTTCTCTTGCTGTATCATAATGAACGGAATAATGTAAAGGCTTGAAGCACTTTTTGCAGTAAGAGCAATCAAATAAATGAATGTCAGGATTTATTGCTGCTTGTTCATGGTCATTATAATCTATAATTAACTGATAGTTAAGTTGGATATTTAGATGATTGTATAGTTAGATAACTGCGATAATCAGTTTGATAATTCTTCTTCGTTTCTTACAATGCTCAGAACAGCATCAATGTTGATCAGAAGCTAAGACATGATATACCACGACATGAGGTCAGAGAGGTATATTGAGTGTTTTTTTTTCACGCTAAATGCATTCTGGCACATTGTTTGTGTATTTGCTTATCTATTTGATTTCTCTGTGATCTTTCTAGGTGATATGCTCTGTCTGTGGCACTGAGCAAGAGGTAAATCTTTTCTTTTTGTCGTAGAAAACTATACTGTGATTTTCTTCAATTGGTTATCCTGTTAAAGGAGATTTCTTTTTTGTTCTCTTAGATATTTATTTTCTGTGTAATTAGCTCATGTTTCTTTATTATTGACTTATGATCAGGTTCAACAAGTTTGCAAAAATTGTGGTGTCTGCATGGGAGCATACTTCTGTGGGGTTTGTAAGCTGTTTGATGACGATGTAAGTAAAAATGCAAGCCTATGTATTCTATTTAAAGTTCCAGATTTGTTTCCCTTTAGTTTTGAACCCGTCAGTAGGATTTTTTGTTTCGCAATCCCATTCTACCTCTAATGATTTTTTGCCTCTGGATGAACCTGGTGATCATATGAATGTGCTGTTTTGCAGACATCCAAGAAACAGTATCATTGTGATGGCTGTGGCATTTGCAGGTATATGCTTATCTACTATTTTATTCATGCGATTTATATAGTTAGATGATTTATACTGTATTGTTCGACATTTCAAATCACAACTTAAAATTTAAGATGGCCATCTACAACTCAAGTTTAGATTGAATCGTCTTTTCTCAGTATTACCTCTAAAAATTTTAAATGTTCTATTTTTATATTCTTACTTATTCATGCTCCTGTTCCGCGTGTGGTAAAGAGATGTACCTGGTCTTAAATAACAATGTTAATCCTAGTTAACTAGGAAAGTGTCAAAAAGGAGAAAAAAATTGTGCTTTGCTTTGTTCTTCTCGGCCACTTAATATATTGTCTGGTTCTTTATTTTCTCTGTTACTGAAAGAGATTATATGATGTTTCAGAATTGGAGGACGCGAGAATTTCTTCCATTGCTATAAGTGTGGTAAGTTCATTGTTTTATTGAAAGAGAAGCTATTTTTTATGTTCTCTTTTTATTTTTTCTTTTCTTTCCCTCGAATGAAAGAAGATGATGACTTGCCATTTTGCCTTATTCGTTCATTCCTTGTATTTTGAAGGTTGCTGCTACTCGATGCTTCTGAAGAATAGTCACCCATGCATAGAGGGGGCGATGCACCATGATTGCCCTGTTTGCTTTGAGGTGAGTTCTTGCTTTCTGATTTTTGTAACAGTCTGTGACCTTGTTTTATTTATTTTAATCGTTGCTACAAGTGAAATTATTTGTTGATTGCAGTTTTTGTTTGAGTCGAGACATGATGTCACAGTGATGCCTTGCGGCCACACTATTCACAGGAGCTGCTTAAAAGAAATGAGGGATCACTTTCAGTATGCAAAATTGCCATTGTCCTATCCTACGTCATAATTATCTTTCCTGACCTTTTAGTAACAATTTTTTTTTTTCATCTGTGACAGATACGCATGCCCGCTCTGCTCAAAATCAGTTTGTGACATGTCTAAGGTGTGGGAGAAATTTGACATGGAAATTGATGCAACACCAATGCCAGAAACTTATCAGAATAGAATGGTGTGTTTTCTGTTTTTCGTGCCACTTTTTACGAAACTAGTATATTATTTTGCCGTATGTTATACTATGCCATCATAGCATGTTCGGCGATATGTGGAAGAGATTTGATACCGGAAGCATGTATGGATTAACTGTATGGGAAATTTTATGCAGGTTTGGATCCTTTGCAATGACTGTGGGAAGACCTCAAACGTGCAGTTTCATGTTGTAGCTCAGAAGTGCTCACATT
This sequence comes from Breynia disticha f. nivosa, assembly GCA_948193385.1. Classification (NCBI taxonomy): domain Eukaryota; kingdom Viridiplantae; phylum Streptophyta; class Magnoliopsida; order Malpighiales; family Phyllanthaceae; genus Breynia; species Breynia disticha. Next base: position 8,471 of record CANYCX012788195.1, read on the forward strand.
GCAAGTCCTACAACACTCGCCAGACTAGAGGCTGAGAATTGGCAACAATAACCTTGGGGTTGAAATTGTGATGACAAGCTAGTGTCGTCTTGGTTGGCTTTACTCAACTGCCTCAGCCTTGCACTGGCTAAGGCCACATGAATAGGGGGTTCTGCACATTTTGCAATGTGCATGTATGTCAACCATGGGAGCGATGATCTGCTTTTTTGTTGTATTTGTTTAAGAAATATGTTACTTCCCGACGTGCCTGTTCGGTTCCTTATTGTAGATGCTGTGGCTTAAGCATTTTAGCTTAGGTGCTATGCTATTAGTTGTTCCCTTTCTTACTTGTGTCCTGAAGATCTGTATGTTGATTCGTGCAAATGAGCAGTTGTAATCCATGGTACGGGAATGGTTGAAGCGATTGAGGATGATTATTTGCCGCTGGAAAAGAGAGGAAACAGAATACTGATATCTAATGTTGTGTTATTCATATGGAGAGCAGGGCAATTGGAAGGTGCATTTTATGAGATTTTCTGCATGTCACTGATTCTCTCTGTATTTCTTTCATGTTGAATTTACCTTCAATTTCGGTCTGGCAAGACTATTAGCTGCTGATCGAGTGTTATTCCTGATTTTCCTAGTGCTGTATTCTAGTGAACGATGAAATAAGAGTAGGATGAATCAGTGATGTATTTGTTCGATAAACAGTGGGCAGACGCCGGTTTGAATTTTACTATAAGTTGGCACCACGGTGGGACTCAACATTATCGGGTTAATTACATATATGGCATTATTTTAAAGTTTATCTACCTAGATGTCATTAGGGGTGATTGTGATATCATTTGGATCGGGGATTTTAAAATCTCCGTCTCATTCCAAATATTTGGGGTTTTTAAAATTCAAGATCCACTCTCGTCCCGTAATTATAAATCTCCAGGTCTATCCCGTTCAAAAGTTTCGGTACTAACGGTTCGGGATTTCGGAGATTTGAGACGCAACACTCATCATTCTAAATTCCTTTAATATTTACGTATAATTGAGTGAAATAAAAATACAGTAATTCTTGTAAACATATTATAAATGTTCACACATAACAAAAATAATGACAATTTTTTGGTAATTAAAAATCTAACATCAAATAAAAAAATTTTTATATATAAAATATCAATATTCATAAAATAAAAAAATAGAACAAAGAAAATTTTTTTGCAATTCAAAACATAATCATCAAAAAAGAAAATTTTTATGTCTGAAGAATAAATTTTTTCGTTTATCATCCATAAAAATATTAATTTTGAATTGAAGTATATTGTAAAATAAATAATATCTAATTTATTTTAAAATAAAAATTACACTTTCATAATTAAAAATCTAAATTTTACGTAAGTTGAATAACTTTACAAATCTCAGCATCTTTTATCACATTTAAAAATGTTTATTGGAAATAAAATTTATTCATAAATAAAAAACACTTGAAGAAAAATATGATCAATTTCGTATTTGAAATTTTAGCTATTAACATTGATTTTAGATTTAAAATTTTTAATCATGTCAGACTCGGCTTTCAGTAAACTCAATTCATTTGATTACCAAAGTTTTTATATTAATAAACCCCTGATTGAGTGTTAATATCTGTAAATTAATATGAGGTAAGCTTGAAATTAATGTCATGTTAATACATTTATTTAAAAAAATTAAAGGATGGTTACACTTTAAAATTTCACACTATATTGCCAGTAATTGAGTTATTGAGCTTCTTGCGCTTGAGAACAATTATAAGTTAGGCTCGTAATATATACCTATATAAACAACCTTATATATGTAGAGCAATTTGAGCATCAACTTGATATGTCACTTTCTCAATGAAGATTTGGGGGAATGAGCTCAACTGAGCTTGAGCAAATTGAGCATCAGCTTGATATGTCACTCGAGCAAATAAGACTAACAAAAAGTATATGTTTAGCTTTCATGCAAATCCAATCTATGTTTGTTTAAAATATAAAGTCAATTAATTACTTTTATCTTGCTTAATCGTACACAGACCCAATCTATGCATCATCAACTTTCTGAACTTCAAGCTAAGGTATATATTATCTTGTTTCTTTTTTGGACAGCAAATTAAGTATTCTTTATATTAAGTCTGCGCCAAAGAGGCCATAATACAATGAGGAGGTGAAAGCCCCCAAATGTGAAGACCTGGAGAAGAACCAAACGTCTTACAAGGTTATGAGCCGTCTGGTTCTCAGATCGTCGAATATTAACAACTTCTACATTGATTAAAGTTGCTAGGATGTCTCTACAGTCCATTACTAACATGACAAAGTATGAATCAATTAAGTTACTACTGTTGATAGCCATAACTGCATTCAAGCAATCTAATTGAATAACATCGCCCACTCCTTTCCGTTCTTTTACCCAAGACAGTGCCTCCCGGATAGCAATTATCTCTAGAATTAGCGAGTCTTGCAAGTGGTTGTGCTTAGTTAACTTCGGTCCCAGGAAGGCTCCTTCGTGGTTTCTGCATACCATACTCGTCGCACCTTTGTTTTCGAACACTGCCGCATCAACTGTTAGTGTGAGCAAACCATTTCTTGGGTGTGGCCATTTCTCCTGGGACAAATTTTTGTTATCCAAAGATCCCACATTCACTTCCTTCACTTTTGTAAGCTCCCACTCCCTAATCAATCGCTCTTCCTCGTTTGCAACCTTCACCGTTTGGACTAACTTATTATCCTACACTTTCCTGTTTTTATTCCTCCACACTACCCAACACGTTGTTGTAACTCTACTCCACCTACTCTTGTCAACTGTCAAGAATACTGCATTTACCCATTCATAAAAATTATTAGCAGCAGCTCCAATCCCATTCAGCCCCATCGCTACCCAAACTTCTTTAACACCACTACATTCCACCAGTGCATGCAAGGCTGTTTCTGCTTGTCATTTGCACACTGGGCATAAGTTAGATTCCAAAATTTTCCTTTGTGCAATTCACACCATCGTAGGTAAGCAGTTTGTAGCTGCTCTCCACAACACATTAACTACCTTGGGTGGGGCATTTATCCTCTAAATTTGCTTCCACACTTCTGTGGCTTGGTTCGGTACTTCCATTACATTCTCACAAAGGGTCCTGTATCCCTCCTTTACTGTGTAAACTCCTGCTGGGTTACTTGGCCAGACCCAAGTATCTTCACAACTTCTCACACTTATATGTAATGCTAGGATGGCAGCTTGGTCATTTAAATTGAAAGTCCTACGTATCTTCTCCAAATCTGAACATCTTGTGCCTTGTACAAACAAATCAACAACTCGAAGCTCTCCATTATCAGCAGTTGGATTAGAAGAAACATGTCCTCCATCTTCATTGAGTAACCAAGGCTCCTTCCAAACCAATGTATTCCTCCCATCTCTGATATTTTCCTACACTTTTGGCGAATTAATGCACTGCTAGATCAGATGTTGCATAATGTACTTAAATTGTGATAAGGCACTTGCTGAGTATTTAAAAATACTCATCTTTGTGCGATTGTTTAATGTTGTGCAGATCTTAAGTAGCCGCTACTAGTGGACTGGACTTACAGATCAGTGTTTCCAGTGATATACATCAGAGTTCTGGCTCCAAAGTTTCTATTTTGAGACTTTTGATTTTGTACATGGTTGTACATATATGTATATATTCGTATGTTGGGTTTTGCATTGTTTTCAAACCTAAATTACAACTTCTGTTTTTGTATGTTATTTTGCAAAGACTGTTGGTCGGAGTTTTATGAAAATATGAATATTATATTTTCTCTCTCCTCAAATGGGTTTGATTATTTTATCATTTTTAAAAATATATTGAATATTCAGATAAATGGATTTAAAAAAAATTGAGCTTCACTGTAACGTCCTAAAATTTATAAGAATTAATTTATATGAAAAATAGCTTAAAACAGGATCGAATCAGACAGATTTAGGAAAAATTCAAAAAAACAGCATACACCACGAGCTCCAGCACGCCCTTGAGCTCATGCCAGATGATCAGCACGACATCCTGCGCATACCTGGAAAACAACACGACAACGTGTTGAATTTATTTCAGAACGAGATCGTGCACGACCAAACAGGAACTCGTACTGAGATGCACGACACGACTTGACAACACAATCCGTGCTACATGTCGTGTCGACTGGAATGTTATGAACAACCAACTGATTGCTACTATTTAATTCGTAAAAGCAGAGCAAAAACAACTGAGAGCAGAATTAAGCAGTTGGAAACCCTAGAATTGTGAAAGGGTGATTTTACACAAGGAGAAACATATTTCTTGTAAAAATCAAAGCCAAGTTCATTAAGGTAAGAAGATTTTCTCCTTAGTCGAGCGAAAGGTATGAGTTTATGTGAATAGATGGTTGCTAAGTTCTGGATATGAATTGGTTTACGTGTTGTTTGGTGTTACTTAGCTAAAACAAGTTAGTTGAACTTGTTCAAGGAGATGAGAATATTGAAATTATGTGAGAATGAGAAATTATGGTTAGAAAAGCTACTGAGAACACTTAAGATTTAAAGATAGGGGCTGTGTTTATTGTTCTTGAGTATGAAATCGGTAAGGGAATGAGACTTAACCGCCTTTATGTTTTTCTTTTCGTATAAGAGGATCTATACATACCTTGGATAGAGGATGCGCCCGACGCCGACTTCGTACGAATTCGAGTTAAGTGATTTCATATGTGTTTTTGCAAGTGTTCTTACGCTTATGAATGATAAATTCAGTAATTAAATGTTCTTAGGAACTTGTGTGCTTGATGTTATAAGCTATAAAAGCTTATTTATGTGAATTAATAAGGATGCTTATATGTTTATTATGTTCTATTGAACATGTGAGGCTTGAATGATGATTTCTTGCTTGAGTGATTGTATATGAGCATGTATTTGATGATGATTGTATTATGGATTGATTATGATTCTTGCCTTGATGTTCATATTGTTTGTATGAAATTTATTTGATTGATTTGGTATGCTCATGTGGCTATATGCCTTATACTATGTTCTTATGAGATTGAAAATAAAGTGAAAGCATGTGATTGCTTTGTTGATATAAAAGCATGTGATTGCCTTATTGAGTATACATGAGATTGAGATGGTGATGATATGAATGAATTTGATTCATTCTGTGTTGCATTTATTGTGTGACACTTGGACGATATCCTAGGCTGGGCCTGAGGATGATTTTGAGCTGGGCTCGATGCCAAACTGGGTTCGATGCCTGTCTGGGACCGATGATTTTTTTGATAGACTTTCGATGCCGGTCTGGGACTGAGGATAAAAGAAAAGAAAAATTAAAATAAAGGAAAAGAGAGAAGAGAGAAATACCTGGGTCATTTTGCATGTGATTTCATTGACATTCATATGCACTTGTTATAGCATTCATGATTAGAATTATTGATATTTGTTATGTGATTTGTGAATGCTGATTTGAACTAAAAATGAGATATAAGCCTATGGTATATATATGTGCTTATTATGTTTTGGTTGTTTCATTGACATAGTTAATATGCAAATAAGAGTTTATTATGTGTGTTTTGGAATATAAACACTGTATATATGGTAAAGGAAATATGTTGGTTATGCATAATGGCTAAAATACCTTGTTTGCTATGAATTGAATTATTAACCGAAACATAAGGCACAAAAAAAAAGTTCAGCACGCCCTCGTGTTGGGACCAATTTTAAAAGTATGTCTCGTGCTTATGAATGATCTGGGAAAATTGTGATGAGCACGACCTCGTGCTCTATAGAGCACGACTCGTGCCATATGGGAAATTAGAAATTAGCACGATCCCGTGTTCATCGAGCATGACCTGTGCTGACAGGAGTTTTCCCTACACTTCATTTAAATAGTAATTTGATTATCATTTACTGAGTATTTTTATATACTCACACTGTTTAATTGTTTAAATATTGTGCAGATCATAGGTAGCTGTTATTGTATCGGAGTTGTGGTGATCAGTATACTTAAGCGATATTGTCCGAGGTTGAGCTCCAGATTTTGTGTTCTTTCAGATTTTGTACTTGGATTTTATTTTGTACATTTGTATATACATGCCATGTTAGGTTTTGGATTTTGTTTCCAAACTTAACTAGCTTCTGCAGTGTTATGTTTTATTGAAATAAAGGTGGGCCGAGTTTTCTAAATAACATGTATCTTAATTTATTTCCCCTCTATGTTTTATTATATTATTTTATGAAAATATATGATATTCTGATTAAAGGATTTTAAAAATTGAGTCTCACATCCACATTTAGTGGTATTAGAGCAGAGATTAAATTCTCTGTGGACTGTGCCAAAATGATTTTAATGCATCATGTTTTGGTAAAAGCTAAATGATTTGAACTTGTGATTTTTATAACAGATGGAGCCTATAGATGATGTATCGCATGATCACACTGCTGAGTCTAGAGAGTTGGTAAAGGGACAGGGGTTAGCCCCAGTACCTCCTGAGCAACCTGCACAACCTACTATACCTATACCACCTTAAGATCCTGTATATGCTCCATTTTGGGAGATGATACAGAAGATGATGAGAGATCTAAGAGGTTCAGGGAGTCAGTAGACTGTTAATATTGATAAAAATTTTGGGGAGGTCAAGAAAAAAGGGGCTAAGACATTTTGTGCACGACTGATCCAGGCGAGGCTAAGGACTGGCTGAGGAATACAGAGCGTATTCTTACACGTATGAGGTATACCCTTGAGCAAAAATTGAGGTGTACCACTTGTTTATTAGAGACAGTAACCTAAAATTGGTAGGAATCAATTCTGAACAGGCAGAAGGATCCTTTGATTTTGACTTGGGATGATTTTCTGAGGAAATTTGCAGATAAATACACTCCTCCATTGTATCTGACGAGGAAGAAAATTTAATTTCTAGAGCTGAAACAGAAAGATATGACAGTTAAAGAGTATGAGGCAGAGTTTATCGGAAGAGGAGAGACAGGTTTGAGCGGTGTTTGAGGTATAATGTTTGTACTAGGATTGCATTAAAACCACCCACTTATGAGTGTCTGCTTGAGGCTGACATTAGGGCAGAGGAGTTGGCAGCAGAGGGGGATAAAAAGAGGGCTAGCAAAAAGAATTTTTTAGATCTCTAGTTCAGTTGGGAAATAGAAGAAGACAGATTCTAGACCACCTCGTGGCACATGCGGGAGTGGTAGTAGACAGTGCAGGGGAGGAGTAGGAGGTGAGAGGAGTTATTCCACTAGGCCTCCTATTCCTCAGGGCTGAGATACAGTCTCAGGTAGTTATACCAAAAGAGACGCTCGAATTTGTTAGACTTGTTGTCAATTGGGACATTTTAACTAGGACTGTACAGAGAGGAGGGAGCCTCAGAGAGGAGGCATTTCTATATAGAGTAGTGTTGGTGACAGAGCTATAGTTTCAACTACAGGTAGTCGAGGTAGAGGTGGACGAGGTATAGGGTCTATTTCTAGAGGAGGAGTAACCTCTAGGGGTAGAGCAGGTGGATCTGGTGGAGCAGCCACACAGACTGGGGCAACACCACAGACCCGAGTGTTTGCTATGGCTAGAGATGAGGCTACACAGAATCCAGACGTGATAACTCGTACTATTTCTATTTTTACATATACTACCTTAGTACTGATTGATTTGAGTTCTACTTTCTCCTTTGTGAGTGAGTCTGTGGTAGATGACATAGGAGGTAGTATAGAGCGCCTGGGTTATATAGTCATTGTTTTTATGCTATAGAGATGTACAGTGCTAGTGAGACACATATTGAGGCATTGTGAGTTCAAAATCAACGAGTCAACCTATTTAGCCAATTTGATTGTATTGATGATGGCTGATTTTAGGATTATCCTGGGAATGGATTGACTGTCCAGAAATAGGGCTATGGTTGACTGTTATTCAAAAGAAGTAGTGATCGAGGTTGATGGTGAGAGGAGAGTGTTGTTAGTTGGCGAGAGGAAGATTATTCCTTCCTGTCTGATTTCAGTAGTATTAGCTGCGAAGTTGATTCGAAAAGTGTGTGATGCCTATTTAGCTTCTGTGATTGATTTGAATCAACCTAAGTTGGAGGAGAGAGATGTAGAGATAGTACATGATTATCTTGAGGTATTTCATGAGGATTTATCGGGATTACCACCTCAATGAGAAACTAATTTTAGGATAAGAACTGTACCATGAGTAGCTTTAGTATCTATTGCACCTTACAGGATGACAACGATAGAGCTATAGGAGCTGAAGAAACAACTAGAGGAGTTGTTAGAAAAAGGTTTCATACAACCTAACATATCACCTTGGGGTGCACCAGTACTATTTGTGCGAAAGAAAGACAATAGTATAAGATTGTGTATCGACTATTGTCAGTTGAATAAGGTGATAGTGAAGAATAAGTATCTGTTGCTATAGATAGACGACTTGATTGATCAACCGTGAGAGGCTACAATATTCTCTAAAATTGATCTGAGATCTAGTTATTGGCATCTGAGAGTTGAGGAGAGTTTGATCTCAAAGATGATAATTAGGACTCGATATGGGCACTTTGAGTTTATAGTTATGCCATTCGGGTTGAATAACACGCTTGTAGTGTTTATGGCTTTGATAAATAAGGTATTTCAGCCATATTTAGATTAATTCGTCGTGATGTTCATTGATGATGTACTAGTATATTCAAGAGACAGGGTAGAGCACGAGAGACATCTTCAAATCGTGCTCGAGTTGCTAAAAGAAAAAGAGATGTATGCTAAGTTCAGCAAATGTGAGTTTTGGATGTTAGAAGTTGTCTTTTTAGTACATGTGATTTCAGCAGAGGGAGTGAACCTGATCCTAGTAAGATTAAAGCAGTTCAGAAGTGGAAAGCTCCTAAGAATGTGACAGAGGTATAGAGTTTCTTGCATCTAGCAAGTTACTATCAAAGATTCATTGAGGACTTCTAAAGGATAGCTAGATCGATGACTTCTTTGTAGAAAAAGAATACTCTGTTCTTTTGGAATCAGAAATGCAAAGAAAGTTTTTGAGAGCTGAAGAAGAGATTAGTTAAAGCTCTAGTTCTTATACTACCTAGTCAGGGAGGTGGTTTTGTGGTATGTACAGATGCATCTGGAGAAGGGTTAGGTGGAGTACTGATGCAGTATGGTAGAGTGATTGCTTATACTTCACGTCAATTGAGACAGTATGAAGCTAACTACCCTACTCACGATTTGGAGTTAGCTGCAATCATTCATGCCCTGAAGGTTTGGCAACATTACTTGTATGGTGAGATGTTCCAAATCTTTCCTGATCATAAGAGTCTCAAGTACATTACGACCGAGCAGGAGCTAAACTTGAGACAGAGACGATGGATTGAGTTACTTAAGGATTATGATTGCACTATTGAGTATCATCCCAAAAAGGCGAATGTGATCGCCGATGCTTTGAGCAGAAAAGGAAAGGAAGATGATGATTCTGTTACTTATAAAGCAGAGTCATTATTTACTTTACAGGAATTACTACTGCAGTTAGATTTGGTTGAGGATCAGATGTCAGTAAATATTTGGGTGAGACCTTAGATGATAGAGTTGGTAGCTTAGTGTCAGAAAGAAGATGATCATTTGATGAAAATTAAGAAGAAATTCGAGAAAGGAAAGGTAACTAATTCTCATCGACTTGATAATGATGGTGTATTGTATTACAGGGAGTAATTGTGAGCTCCAGATATTTTTGAGCTGAAGAATAATCTTATGATTAAGGAACATTCTTCACCTTATTCAGTACATCTAAGTAGTACAAAAATGTATCGTAATATATGAGAGATATACTGGTGGGTTGGTATGAAGAAGGAGATAGTAGTTTCTCGCGATATGTCTACCTTGTCAGGAGATCAAGGCGGAACATCAAGCCCCAACCAAAAATTTGAGACCATTAGATATTCCAGAGTGGAAATGGGAGAAGGTCACCATGGATTTGATTATAGGCTTACCGGGGATGTTTCGACGTCACGATGCTATTTGGGTGATAGTTAATAGACTGACGAAATCGAGTCATTTCTTAGCTATCCGACAGGATGATATGTTGGATAAGCTAACTGAATTGTATGTTGCTAAGATAGTCAGATTACATGGTGTTTCGATATCAATTGTGTCTGATTGGAATCCTAGATTTACATCACAATTCTGGTGGAGTTTACAGGATGCGATGAGTACCAGATTGAGGTTTAGTATAGTTGTTCATCCACAGACTGATGACCAGTCTTAGAGGATGATTCAGGCAGTCGAGGATATGCTACGAGCTTGTGTTTTGGAGTTTGGAGGCAATTGGGATTATCATTTACCTTTGATTGAGTTTGCAAACAATAATAGCTATCATTCTAGTATCGAGATGGCACCTTATGAGGCTTTATACGGGAGACGGTGCCGGAGTCCAGTGTACTGGGATGTTGAGGGTTTGCAACAGATAGAGGGACCAGAGTTGGTTCAGTAAACTCTCGAGAAAGTGAATATTGTAAAAAGATGTATGCAAGCAACTTAGGATCGTTAGAAGAATTATTTCAATAGACATCATCGAGAGATAGAGTATGCTTTTTGAGATAGAGTGTTCTTACGGGTTCCGCCCTAGAGAGATATTATTAGATTCGGGCGATCAGAAAAGTTGAGTCCTAGGTATATTGGACCATATGAGATTATTGAGCGAGTGGGACCACAGGCGTACAAATTGAGGTTACCAGACGAGTTGTCCCAATTACATGATGTTTTCATGTTTCTATGTTGAGAAGGTACCGATCTGATCCTAATTATGTGTTGAGCACTCCAGAATTAGAGATATCAGAGGAGTTATCTTATGAGGAGGAGCCTATTGAGATTCTGGATAGACAGATGAGACAATTATAGAACAAAGAGATCCTTATGGTACTGGTGTAATGGAGTTTCCATTCACCAAAGGAAGCTACCTGGGAGGTTAAGCCTGATATGAGACAACAGTATCCATATCTACTTTTAGACGCATAGTCAGAGCCTTAAGGTATGTTCTGATTTGAGCCTCTGATATTGGAATGGTATTTCTGGTATGTTGCTATGGTTTTGCTACTGGTTTGATATTGTTTTTAAGTATGGTGTGTTGACATATAAGTATACCATACTTAATTAATTGAATTTGATTGCGAGTTGATTCGATTTAAATTTTGGGGGCGAAATTTCCTAAGTGGGGGAGAGTTGTAAAGCCCTGAAATTGGTTAGAAATAATCTATATGGAAAATGGATTAAAACATAATCAAATCAGACAAGAATTAGAAAAATGCAGAAAACAACTGTGAACACGGGCTAAGCATGACCTCGTGCTCATGTCTGTTGAACAGAATGACATCATGCTCATACCTGGGAAACCAGCACGACCTCGTGCTGAAGGCATGCACATGTTTCTAGATATTTTTTCAACATGATATTATGTATGATCAAACTGGAACATGTGTTAGAAAACCACGACATGATCATCAGCACGACCTGTGCCCAAGGTCGTGTTGACTGGGCTATTCTAAACAGACCGAATGAAATGTTCTATTGATTATACAAAACAAAAACAGAGAGGAAAAATGAAAGAAGCTGCTGGAAAAACCCTAGAAACTTGGAGAGGAAATATCTAAGCAAGAACAACTGATTTTCTTGCAAATTTGAAGCTAAAGTCAATAAGGTAAGTCTATGTGATTGATATTGACTATATGAATGAGTTATAAGGTTTTATGTGTTGGACCAATAGTGGTGAACATGTCGTCCTTCCTATGTTTTGATAATGTGCTAAAACATGAATTTGATAAAAATTATAAATAGAATTTAAGCAGATTGTATGATTTTGGTTAAAATCAGGATATCATATGATTAGTCTTTGGCAGCAAGCTGAAATAATGTTAATCGACCAAATTAAGTGTGCAAATCTGTGAAAATCTTCTGGAACTCAATTTCATTGAGGAATTTCAAAGTTAGTCGATCAAGACAGGATTAATCGACCAAGAATATTGCCACAGGGTTAACGTTGTACGTGTAACGGACTTTCTGCAAGTGAACTAAATTAGTTAATTGCAGTGATTTTAATCGAGTAATTTGGGTGCTGAGTTCCAAGGTGCAATTATTACAGAAGCTGTAGGATGGCTATGGAACAATGGGGTTGAAAATTTGAACATTTGAAAAGTTTGTTCATATTAGACGATCAAGAAGAAGGGTTCATCGATCAAACAGTGAAGCAAAAATTTAGTCGACCAATAAGGTATATTGATCGAGTGATATATTTGGGTCTCCAAGAGGAAAATCTTCTGTAACGCCATTACATAGATCAAAAGGAAATTGATCGACCAGACTTTAAGTGTTAGTCGATCAAAGAAGATGTTAATCGACCAATATGGGAAAGGTTAATCGAGTAACATGTGTTTAGTCGACCAAGCTCTATTTTTGCAGTAAACTTACCGAAAGACCTAAAGATAGAGGCCATTATAACGTGTTGGAAAGAGAGAGAAAACTGACCAAATATACATCCTGAAAAACTCTTTGAAAAGTATCTGAAAAAGCTTCATCTCTTTTAAGATCATTTGTGAAAACTAGAATAGCTCCTCTTGATCAACTTTGCTAAATACAAAATTCTCTGAAGTGTTCTAGTATAGTTTACTATTGTAAGGCCTAATTCGAGCCAAAATTTAGGTTGGTTTGTAAAGTAGCTTGAACAAAAAATCAAGCGTAAAGGAGTTCTCACTAAGCTCAAAAGTGAAGAAATAGCAAGTGTTAGTCAAAATCCTAAGTGAGGAACTTAGGTAGTGGAGTAGGTGTTCGGGCCGAACCACTATAAATCTTGTGTTCATTGTGCTTTCTTTTCTTCCACAAAAAATCCGAATTTGGTGTCTAGCTCTATTCAACCCCCCTTTTAGAGCATTTGTTCTACATTATGTTGCTGTGATTTTTCAAAATTCTGACGAAGAACTGAGTTAAGTGTTGAATGGATGCTAATTAGTTGAAAGAGAGATAATTAAACTCTTATGGATGAGTTTGACCACTTAAATCATAATTAGCATGTTGATATAAAGGATTGGTAGCTTGGAAAGTTTATGAGAATGTAGCCTTTAGTTTAAGGGCTGTGAATTGATGTTTCTAAGTATGAAACAAGTTAAGATTAAGTAATTAACAACCTTTACATGTTAATTTTATATAGGAGGAACGATACGAGCTTTGGATTGAGGTTGAGCCTAGAGTCGACTTCGCACATATTTCGAGGTAAGTGCTCTTACACTTATGTCTTGCATCTGTATGATTGTTTCATATTTGTTAGGATGCAAATGAATTGAAATGTTGGCAAAGATATGTCTTAAAGTACTTGTATGCTAATTATGCTTAGTGAATACGATCTTATGATCATATGGATGTTTTGTGCTTTAATGCTTATGATGAAATGATCTACGTGATTGTGATTTGTGCCTTTATAGCTTATGATCTGTGTGCTTTGTGTTTTATGCCTTGATTGTTTATATGCTAAGTGCTTTTGAACTATATATTTTGTGAAAGGCATAAATTGAAGGAAATGAGCTCTGTGCATATTTGATTCTATATGATTTGATAAATGCTATGTACTAAATGTTATGTGCCATTGATACAATTATGAATGTTTCATATACATTCACGTGTTGCATAACATTTGTGTGACACGAGCTGAGTGCGACTTGGACGTGCTATGTGTTGTCCTTACGAGCTGTGTACTCACTTCTTATAGGCTGTGTGCCATCCTCTGCTTGTGCTATAGAGGATTCCTCTGCTGTGTGCTATAGAGGAAAAAGAAGTAAACCTGGGTCATTTGTATTGTATCATTGCATTGTGGTATATGAGCTATGTGTTATGCTTTGGTTAATGATGTGCTAAGTGACAAGGTAAGTGTGGATTTTACTCTAGAAATGGTATAGGAAGTGCCTTGATTGAATATTAACCTAAGAGGAAAGATTGCTGTGTGTTGAATACCTTAAAACAGAATTGATATAAGCATTTTTGAAAATCAGCACGACTCCCGTGCTGACCAGCACGCCTTCGTACTGCGATCAATTTTAATAGCACGCTCCATGCTTGTATAAATTTTGGAAAAATGGATTGAGCACGACCCCGTGCTCTATAAGCCACGACACGAGCCAACTGGGAATTAAGTGATGAGCATGACCTCGTGTTCATCGAGCACGACCCGTGTTCACTGAAAATTCCTTTGCACTTCATTTAAACAGTGAAATACATATAGAATGTATTGATAATGTATAGGAATGTTATCCTATATCATAATGTACTTAAATTGAGATAAGGCACTTACTGAGTATTTGAAAATACTCATCTATGTGTGATTGTTTAATGTCGTACAGATCGTAGGTAGCTGTTACTACTGGACTGGAGTTACAGTGATTAGTGTTTCCAGCGATATACGTCAGAGGTCTGGCTCTGGAGTTTCTATTTTGAGACTTTTGATTTTGTACATGATTGTACATATATGCATATATTCGTATGTTGGGTTTTGAATTATTTTCAAACCTAAATTACAGCTTTCACTTTTGTATCTTATTTTGCAAAGGCTGTTAGGCCGAGTTTTATGAAAATACGAATATTATATTTTCTCTCTCCTCAAATGGATTTGATTATTTTATCATTTCTAAAAATATATTGAATATTCGGATAAATGGATTTTAAAAAGATTGAGCTCCACAAACTAAATACACCTACAACACTTGCCAAGGTAGTTAATGCATAAGTACTCGTTGATTAAGTATTTTATGTACATTAGTCATGTGTGGGATTTGTCTTTCTTATATTTCCTAACTTTCCAATTTCTTATAGCGATTACCCATTACGATTTCCTCTTTTATAATCAACAATTACCAACCTTTTTTTGTATGGGAACGGTCTGGAAAATGGTTTAAGCAACCTGTTTTCCAGCCTGTTTCAACCTTCTAACTTATTCAGGGAGAGAGCAACAACTTGGGAAATGATTTGGATAAACCATTTGCCATCTCGTTTCATTCTTCTATTTTCCTCTAGTGGTTGAACAATTTGGGAAACAGTTCTGGGCAAACTATTCCTAAACCCGTTTGAACACTAATAAAGCTCGTTGGAAGTGAAACGACTTGGGAAACAGTTTGTCCAGCTAGCTTCCCAGCCCGTTTCGGCCTTCTTTTTCCAGTACACAACACACTTAACACATTTCCAATCACTTGACATACATCCAAGTATACGCTTAACACCAAGTTAGTCACGATTCATCAATTCACACTCAACACATTTGTACTTCATACAACAACCTAATAACTCAACAAACCATCAACACATAACATATTTACCATTCATTCCTTAACAATTATTCCATTTTCACAACATCAAATCCAAATAACAAATCATCAATCCCATTAAACATACTTATTCATATTTCATTTAATCTTTTCCATTAGAGATCCATAAGCTCACATGGCATACATTAATCTCATAATCAAGTATACAACTTTTACACAATTACAAATGGATGCTTGATGCAAATGCTAATGTAATGCCCCAAAAATATTACGAAAAAATCAGCAAAAAATGGCAGAAATTTGGCTAGGAACAGCCAAGGGAACGACCATGTAAACCATTCCCATGGTTGTTCTGCACCAATTCATAGCACAAAAATTTATGCTAACTTAAGCCTGGAACGGCCACCAAAACGGTTTGGTAGGCCATTCTACAAGTCGTTCTACATGACGGGATTCAGAAAATAACGAGTGTTTTCATTAAAGAAGAGGGAGAGAGTGTTATATTTTTGACCCTAAGCCTCTAGACGAGTATCCCTCGACCCCAAACCCTAAAAGCACCATTTTTATCATTCCCAATTTCAAATCCTCACTTCCATACCTCAAAATCACTGGCTTCTACGAAGGAAACATAATCTAGACGAGTTCTAGGGTTTGCTTCAATTTTCAACGAGGTAAGCTCCAAATTTTATGTGAAATTTTTACAAAATTAAGTGGATTTTGGAAGTTTGTGAGGTTTTGTGGTTATTCATATTGACAAGCATATTTAGGTTAGTATTGTGATTTTGTGAGAGTTTTGTGAACGTAGGGTTTTAGGTAATTGGGGATTCATGGGAAATAAGAGTTAGGATATGAAAATGAGTTTGATTTTGTGTGTAATAAGCAAAATGTGGTACAATTTGTGTAGGAGGCGACAAACAGAACCCGAATCTGAGATTAGTGTTGAATCGAGTCCGCGGAACGTCGAGGTAAGTGTTCTTTGATGCTTACTACTTCATGTTTGCCTTTGTATGGTTAATTTCTTGTGAATAATGTTTATTGTGTTGAAATGGTAGCAAAAATAAGCTAAAAGTAAGACTTGAATTGCTTATGCCTTTATGTGATTCTTTAGAAATTTGTATGGATTGTTTGGAAATTGTGTGGATTGTGATTAGTATGTTGTGGATGCTAAAAGATGCTAGTTAAGTGTTACGAGAACGTTATGTTGATGGTTTGAGAAATGATGTGAGATTTGCTTAAGTGTAAATAAGTGTGTTAATGTGTTACGAAATGAGCTATTATAGCTTAGTTATTGTGAGTTGAGCTATACATGTGTTGAAATGCAAATGTGATAATTTGTGATGAAAGTGTGAAGTTACCTAATGTAAGTAACTTGTACGGTGGGATTGAATGATGAATTGTATGGCCTTAAAGCATGTTTATGGCTTTGCATGATGAGATTAAGTATGAATGTTGTATATCGATGTTGAGATTGAGCTATGAAATGTTTGGTTTTTGGTATGATATGTTGTGGCCATTCTTGCCACAAGTTGACATTTTATGAATGATGTGATAAATGTGTATGATATAAGCATGAAGCTTATAATGAATTATGTTGCTTTTTCATGTGCACATTGTGAATGTTCCTTTATGAGTATGATGATGAACTCTTTTGAGTTACAAGTGCGTATTTCGGTTATGCCATGAGTTTAGCCATTGTGAGCATGTTTGGCTTATGTTGTGATATGGATGATTTGTAGAACATTCATGTGCATGTGTTATTATGAAAGTTTGAGATGAGATTTAGAATGCATGGAGTTGTATTCATACATATCATTGTTGTATTGGTATGAGCACGTTGTATGTTCATGCATTGAGATGAAAAGGAGCTTATGGCTCACATATGAAAAGGGAAGCGTGTTGTTCTTTCATATGAAAAAAAAGGGGATTAGCCCAAGATTAGAAGACAAGAGCTTGCCTCTTGATGTTATGTTTATGCTGAGCGAGAGCTCGATGCCGGATAAGGCCCAAAGAAAAAAATGAGGGATTATCCCACTTATGTTGAGAAGAGAGTGGACTCTCTCTCATATTGTAAAAAAGGGGTTTTTACCTGCAGTTGTAGAGATCGAGTAGACTCTCTCTCTTGCAAAGTTTAAGGCTCCAGAGCACAGCATATGTGTGTGGAAATGCATTAGCATTACGATTGCATTCATTGTACATACACGTTCTTGGTTACATGGGAATGAATGCATGTTGGGGATAATATGAGATTTGACTTGTGTTTGAGTAAGATATGGTTATGAAGTGAGTTATATGGTTTGGGTATAATCTTGTGTGGTTATATGTTATTATGTATGAGTTGTATGGTCTGTATGGACTGGTGATTGGATGATGTGTGCTCTTGAATGAGTATGTGTTCTATGATTTTATATGGAATTGTAATACATATATGATTTGATGTTGATTGGGTTTGGAATGACGGTAATGAATGTTTATGTTGTTGGAATGAAAAGAAGTATGAGATTGCATGATTTTTAAAGTTGTGTGATGTTGGAGATTTGATGTTAACAATGAGGATTATGACTTGTGCCTATGAATGGAGTAAAGATTGTATGTGTGTGTGTGTTGATTTGTTGGGATTGATGGTAAAATGTAATTTATGTTCTTGAAAGAAAATCTGTATGTGTTATTGTGGGTGAATGTGGAATTGTGATATGAGTATGATGTGTGATAACTTAACATGTGCTCTTGTACGAGTTATATAAAATGAGTATGCATGGCTCGAAAAACAATTATGAGTTAACTTGTTGTAGGACGTGAAGCACAAAAAAGAAAATTTGCTGTCAAAATGAAACGACTTCGCTCGAAAAACAAGGAAGAATATGCATGGCTTCGTAGGTTGGAGAAGGAAAAATGGTCACTTGCTCATGATGACGGTAGTAGACATGGAATAATGACAAGTAATTTTGCGGAGTCCTACAACGCAATGCTGAAGAAAATAAGATCTCTGCCAGTTACGTCATTCATGAAGATGATGCTCACCCAACTTGTCGAATTATTCAATAAGAACAGAGAAAAAAACGGACAAGCACATTTGAATGGAGAGGTATTTACAGATGCATGCAGGCAGATATTGGAAAGGCGGGTTGAGAAGTCTCATGGGCATCGTGTCACAAACTACGATAGACGCAACGGTGTTATGTCTATCACAACAGCCTACAATAGCATAACTAGGAAGGGGAACAATGTGCAGATTGTTACATTGAACGAAGGCAAATGCACTTGCGGGAAATTTCAACAGAGCAAAA
>CANYCX012788325.1:0-24773 GCA_948193385.1 Breynia disticha f. nivosa
ACTGGTATTATGTTTATCAAATTTAAATGTTTGGGCCGGAATTTTGTAATACAGCGTGGATATATATCTTTTATCTTCTCTCTCTCCTCTGTTTTTAGATTTGATTTCGTATCATTTCTTTAAATTATAATGATTATCAGGAAAATCAGGTTTTAAAAATGAGCTTCACAATCATCTTTTTGAAGGATATTAAATTTGGCTGAATTTAGTTTAATAATGTAAATTATAGGAAAAATATTTAATAAATATCATAAAATTTATTAAAATTATTAACTATTTTCATAATATTTTTATTAAAAAAACAAATTAATTGAAGTCTATCAAATAAGTGGTGTTAAAAATAATTAAATATGTTAAAAATTAATTGAAAAGATGATAAATTAAAAATTACAAAAATTTGAAACCTAAACATCATTAATAATATTAGTACTAATTAAAAGTCAAAATTTTTTTTAAAAAATGTACCCCAACATCATTAATATCATTTCTCTATTTTGTTGACATGTGTTAATAATTAATGACAATGCCAACAACAATTGTGAAAAATATTGTGAAATAAAAAAATAAATATGCATTAGTTGGCAATAAGTTACTACAAAATGACAACTCATAGGTAAAATGTGAAAATATAAATAAAGGTATATAAAAGAAGATACAAAAAAACTGATCCATGTATATTGCATTAACTGTGAAAAATATGTGGAATAAAAATATAAATGTACATTAGTTGACAATAAGTTAACTACAAGTGACAACACAAAGGTAAAATATAAAAATATATTTAAATGATGATGCTGAGACTTGATTCTTGTACATGTTATAAGCTAATTAAGCATTCTGCCATCTTAGCTACAATTCCAAAAATAAAAAATAAGTCTTTTGACTATTGTTATTTTATAATATGATATTTGGTAGAAAACAAAATAAAAAACAAAACCTATGTGGCCTAACTATTGATAACCGCCATTAATGAAATTCTAGCATGTTAATTTTAATACTAGCAGTTTGAATTGTGTGATGCGACGGAACTGTATATTATAAATTAATTAATTTCACTAGTTATAATTATATTATATTTGTTTATAAATTATTTTATAAAAAAATTGGGATATAAAATATAAATAAATAAATATTTTTAAAAAAAAATTTTCACTAAATTATAGTCACTAAACATTTTGAAATTTTTATAGATAGTACATTCCGTGAAATTTTATAAATTATTTTTATCGTCACAAATGAGTATCTTGTTATTAATAAATTTTTTATTTACAAATCAATTAATCTCTACATTGAAAGATTTAAAATAATTACATTTTTAATGAAACATTTGATAATATCATCTTTTTGAAGGATATTAAATTTGGCTGCAATTAGTTTAATAATATAAATTATCTTTCTAAATAAAAGTTTTTAATAAATATTTTAAATTTATTAAAATAATTAATTTTTTCATAATATTTTTATTAAAAAATAAATAAGATTGATTGAAATTTATCAAATAAGTGGTGTTAAAAATAATTAAACGTATTATAAATTAATTAAAAAGATAATAAATTCAAAATTATGAAAATTTGACACCTAAACATCATTAATAATATTAATACTAATTAAAAGTAAAAACTTTTTAAAAAATTATACCTCAACATCATTATATCAATTTCTCTATTTCATTGACATGTGTTAATAATTAATGACAATGCCAACAACAATTGTGAAAAATATTGTGAAATAAAAAAATAAATATGCATTAGTTAACAATAAGTTACTACAAAATGACAACGCATGGGTAAAATGTGAAAATATAAATAATGGTATATAAAAGAAGATACAAAAAATTGATCCATGTATATTGCATTAATTGTGAAAAATATGTGGAATAAAAATATAAATGTACATTAGTTGACGATAAATTAACTACATGTGACAACACATGTAAAATATAAAAATATATATAAATTATGATGCTTAGACTCGATTCTTGTACCACTTATAAGATAATCAAGCATTCTGCCATCTTAGCTAAAACTCTAAAAATAAAAAATAAGTTGTTTAAATATTATTATTTTATAATGTGATATTTGGTGGAAACAAAATAAAAAACCAAACATACGTGGCCTAACTATTGATAGCTGCCATTAATGAAATTTTAGCCTATTAATTCTAATATTAGCAGTTTGACCTGTGCAATGCGACAGAACTTTATATTATAAATTAATTAATTTTATTGATTATATTTATTTATATATTATTTTATAAAAAATTAATTGTGATTTAAAATATAAAAACAAATAAATATTTTTAATGAAAAAATTGTCATTGAATATATAGTCACTACACATTTTGAAATTTTTATAGGCAATACATTTTTGTGAAATTTTATAAATTATTTTTATCATCACAAATGAGTATCTTGTTATTTAATCAATTTTTTATTTACACATCAATTAATCTCTACATTTCTAACGAAAGATTTAAAATATTATTAATGAAACATTTTATAATGTCATCTTTTTTAATGATATTAAATTTGGCTTAAATTAGTTTAATAATGTAAATTATCTTTCTAAGTAAAAATATTTATTAATTGGTATATAGAAGGTGATTCAGATGGATATCATATCGTTGATCAATCGTTCCCTTCATGGTTTATTAAGCTTGATGAACCAGGAAGGAAGAAAGCAGAAGGCAGAAAGGAAAGTCGAGAGAAGAAAAAGATGGATGAAAAGTGTGTTTGATTCTGTTACGATTACGGCAATATATGTGTGCACTAAACACAAAAGTAGCACACCACATTGTATCTGCAATTACAGCATAAATGTTAACAAACAATCATTGTATCCAGGTCATTTCAATGAAGCAAACGACATAAATAAAACTCTTCCTTGTTGTCTTAAACGATCTGTCTTGCATCTTCATTTAACACCCCCCCAAGCCTTAGAATGTGGACTGTGTATATCCACCATTCTAAACTTGTCACTCAAAAGATAAAATTGCTTTCCACCTAGTGCCTTCGTAAATAGATCTGCAAATTGTTCAGATGTATGTAAATAGGTTGGATTGATTATACCTTTAGGAACTTTTTCTCTCAAGAAATGCACATCCATTTCTATGTGCTTTGTTCTATCGTGAAATACGAGGTTATTGGATAAGCTCAAAGCGGAATTATTATCCCACTTCAGTTCTATTGCTTTAGGTTGTTTCACTCCCATGTCATTAAGTATACTGATAAGCCACATTACCTCACAAGTTGCTGCACTCATTGATCTATATTCAGCATCTGCACTACTTTGTGCAACTACATTTTGTTTCTTTGATCTCCAACTGATCAGTGCATCTCCTAGTCGTATACAATGACCTGTGTTGGGGCCTTTTTTTTGCAAGGGTGATTCGCGAGGTTGGAGTGTGTGTGCGTGTGTGTGACTGCGAGATCAAAAGGCGTGGTTGGTTTGTATTGCCTGAAACGCTTCAGGCCTTTTGATGTGAGAATGGGCTCGAGTTAGATTGAGTTAATACTACTCCTAGGTTGCAAGGAAAAAGTAACAGACTCAGACAAAATTACCCTACTCCTAGTGCGGAAAGCAGTAAAGAAATGTAAAGTGCAGGAAAGATAAAGTGCAGAAATGTAATTGCATTAATAGAAAGACTACGATTACAAACCAAACACTTACAAAAGACGCCTCAGAAGACATTCTTGAGATTTCAAGACTCCCTTCGGCACTTTTATGAAGTGATGATCTACTGTTACACTGGACTAA
Organism: Breynia disticha f. nivosa; assembly: GCA_948193385.1. Lineage (NCBI taxonomy): Eukaryota > Viridiplantae > Streptophyta > Magnoliopsida > Malpighiales > Phyllanthaceae > Breynia > Breynia disticha. Next base: position 3,756 of record CANYCX012788325.1, read on the forward strand.
ACTAAGAGAAAAATAAAAGATGAAAAAAGAATGACAAGTAAATGCAGAGTATCTGTTGTGGGAACCCTTGTTCTTTCCTTTTTCCTTCTATTTATAAGCCCCAAAAGTGGTTGTCCACGTATATGAACAGTTGAGCAGTTTTCCCACTATCATGCTGAAACTTTCTCTCCAAATCCGCATTCACAACAACTGTTTGTGTACGTGGGAGGTTAACCATGTCTTTAAATTCAAATTTCCCACAGTGGTAGCCGCTCGCGCCTCATTTCTCGCTTCAATGACATATCAGGTATCCCCGTGGCGAGAGATTCCACGCTAAACAATCCCTTCTTTCGCTGACCTTTCTGGCCTCCCGCGATGAACCTCAAGTAGCTTTCATCCTTGCTATTTGTTAGCGACATAAACCTCTTCCTCACTTCTCCGCGAACCCCGATGATTCTTGGCCCACCAAAATCTTAGTCAGCGAGATCTAGTCAATCTTACAAAAAGACTTCTGAGGAATCTACTACTGACGAAGAAGTTTTCTCCATAAATATTTTTTACTACATGTTGTACTAGACTCGTACAGATGTCTACGACTAGTGCTGATTCACAATAAATTCATCTGGCATTTACTTCTTTATTCTCACGGATCTGAACCCATTTCCATGGCATGTTTAATTTCATTCTTCTGCATACACCAACACACGTCTCTTGTCCTAATGATCCCTGTTAGTTGCAATTTTTGGGTCACATCAGCACTTTTCAGGCACCTTCTGTACCTTCATTAAATGCAAGATTCATGCTTGTTAGGTTTCCCAAGTGTTTCTCCTCCTCACCATGATTATTGCTTTAAATGCATGTTACGTCAAATACTGGCCACTTGCGATAGGGTCTTCAGAACGATGCTAAAAGGCGCGAACATCCTTCTCGCATTAAACACGGCCTTCCTTTTGGCAACAAGATTCATTCTTTAGACTTAAATAATCTTGATCCCATGCTGCTCGCGATCATGACAGTCTTATCGACAGTCATTCGCTGGACTGTTCACCTGCCACTCTTTTCCTCCTGCATTAAATGCAAGATTTGCATTTATGATTTTATTCCCCACTTTTTGAGGTAAATATGACACAGCATTAAATGCAGTTTCTCTCGTTTGCAAAAGGCCGTTCATCTTGGCTGAGCCTCGTTTGCGAATTCATTGCCTCTGACAACTTGCACCGCACATCACATCATGAGTGTGAGGTGGCCCGCATCCTTCCACATGTAGTTTGACATTTGAAAAAAAATCGTGATTTATAGTTTTAACAAATCACATCCATATTAAATGCGTACAGTTACAACTCCACATTGCATGGGACTGTTCAATCTTACCTTTTGCCTATAAAACAGGGCATCGGCGTCCCTTTTACCTCTTGCAGCCTTATTTAAACACATCGTCTTCTTTCTTGCTTTCAATCTTTCCGACCTTTTCATTCCCCAAAATTTTATGATTATGAGCCATACCCAGAATCCTACTGAAATGAAATCTCCTAACCATGTTGGTGACTTCAAGCACCTTGCGGAGGATTTCTACACCGACCCCAAGACCTATTCTCATCATGGCCTTCGCCTATTAGACAAGAAGACCCAGCAACAGGTTAACCCCGCTAGAAGACTGTTCACTCTGGGGCCTGTCTCCCTCCTTCCCTTTTTAGGCTGGAAGAGATGGAGGATTTCTTTCCTCGCGCATGCGAGACACGTCTGCTATTCTCAGGCGACATTGAGCGCCTGAAATCAATTTTTACTAAGAGACCGAGGGGCTAAAGAACAACACCTACCCTACCCCAATTTACTAGAAGTGGGTTCGCAACTGGATTTTCCCAGCTTATGAGCGAACCCTCACTCACATGTGCCTGATGGATGTAATTGACGCGACGCTAGAAGAATACCATCCTGATTGGCACTTCATCATGGTGCTCGCAACCTTGTGGCAAGTTTCAATCAATTCCAAGTGCCCAGAGGTTTCATGTTCGTTGCCCTTTTGGACGTGCAGATGTTGTCTTCTGCGATAGTCACAAGAGAGTCGCTTCCTATCGAGTATTCATCTGACCTGTGGGCAGCGGTCACTGAGCACATGGTAGGCTTCAAAACTAAGAAAAATGATGGAAAGCATCCCTTTACTCGAGCATAGAACCCAATGATGTGAGCAAGAAGATCTTTCTTGGTCAGTCACTCGGCCTGAGTGAGCTGATTGACTTTTTCTGATACTTTCTGAGTAAGTACATCTTTGCCACACCCTCCAAGAAACCTGTAGTCAACCTACTCCCCTGGGCTATCGTGCTCGCAAACTGGTGCCACGCGGGCTCTGCTTATCCAGTCGTGTTTGCCCTAGTGATACTGGCTGCCTTCTACAATGGCATGTCCTGTATCACAGGCAAATCTCTGCCCTCGTCGCTGAGCATCCCATACTGGCTTTTATCCAGATGGACGGACGCCTATTTTGCTGAAGCCCGTGCACACATCAACAAACAGCTCAAACGGCCCTCAACGAAGTCGGTGTCTATCATAGGTTGCATTGACTACTTTGCGAATAAAGGTGGATGTCGCCACCGCAGATCAGAAGATGAGTGGTTCATCCACTATCTAAAGCTCAAAAACTCTGAGCTAAACGCCTTTGGCCCCAAGCCGGATGGTTTTGACCCACAGAGTTGGTTCGCCTACACCCAGCCTCGCAAACTGCTTGTGCCTAAGATGGTTTAGGGTCAGTCTTTCATGGAAGTAGAATCCTACACTCCCCACTTCAACTGTCGCCAATTTGGGCTCGTACAGCAAGTTCCCTACCCATTGACTCACGCCTGCAATCAACCCCGGGAGAAACGTGCAGATTCCCAAGAAATATGAGGCTATTCCCAAGAAATTTTTGCCTAATCTGCTCGCCTTTCCACGAGCGGATACCACATTTAAATGATGGTGGAAAAAATACTGGCAATCCCAATACACTCAAGGTATTCACGTTATTCTTCTATATTTCTCTAGTATCATATTCATATGCACTTATCCCGTCGTCTGACTCTTTTCAGAAAAGCAGGAGCAACTCGCAGAGGAGTTCCCTAAATTCTTTGCTTTGGCTGAGAAGGAGCGCATACAAAAACAAATCAGTGAGCCAGTTAAAGGTAAAGCCTCTACAGCCTCTCCAAGGAAACAAACTACAAAGAGGGCGATCACACCCCCTAAGAAGCCTAAGGAGGCAAGCAAACCTTATGAGAAACCTCAGAAGGTGAGCCAACCTTCGAAGAAGGCCGAGGGGTGGCTAAGCCTATCAAGAGGCCTCAAGCAGGCAGAAAATCTTCGGGAATGGTTGACGAGGCAAGCGAACCTGCCCCAAAAAGAAGAAGATTAATAAAGCTGAGCGAGGTCGCTATTCCAACCACTGAGGAGGCTTTTTCAGTTTCTTCTCCTAAACCAATTCCATTTGAGCCTGAACAGCCAGCGACTTTGGAGCGGGAAGACTCATCTCCTGAGGTCGTTGAATTGTTGCCCCAAACGTTTCCTTCGCCCCCAGGATAAAGACTATCAAATGCTCAGGTAAGCCACCCATTCGTATTCCACGCATTTGGCAAGGGAGCAAGTCTCTGCGTTCGTGAGTTACCAAGATGAGGTCCTCCGCTGTAGATGCACTCTTCCAAGAGCACTGCAGTCGCGTACGCGAAGGCCGCTTCAACTTGGATCTCGCTTTTTCCTTGTATACTCTAGAATACCCTTCATGATGTAAACGTATCTCTTTCTCAAAGCTATTTCTTAGGAGGGGCGACAAAGGCAAACAACTAGTGGTCGCAGAGCCGAAGAAGAAGGACGTGAACCTACTTCTTGCACGAGCTGTAAGAAACAACATTCACTCCTCCTTTACTTAGTACTTTTCTTGCCAGTTACTAACTCCATTTGCACACATTAGCTCGCTATTTCAAAGGCGGAGCGAAGCGGCACGGAACTTCACGGCCCTGGGGAAAGCTCTGCTCCTAACTTAGACGCGACTGAGGAGGAGATGGTCTTGCAAGCTCTGGAGTCTCTCTTTCATACAGTTATTCAGATAGCGACCTCAGTTCTGGAAGCGAGTTCCTCAACGATTGAGACTCCTGTTGTTCTGGATGCGACAGAGATTTAACCTCCTCATTCGCCAATCATCATTGCTCCAAGCTCCAGGCTTATCGCACCAACTACTGACTCGTATCCTCCTCTGCCTCCCAGCAAAATGACAACTGAGGCAATAACCATTCCTATTTTTGTACCCTTCACCTTTGGGGAAGGTCAGAGACTGGTCTGCGGCGAAGCCTCTCAAGTTCTTTCGCTGGAAGTTCTTTGCTCTCTCCTGGTCAAAGTATTTCTATTGCTTGTTCAAACCTTTTATAGTCTATATTCCTCGTTCGCTACTAACCTGGGTTTGACCTTCGCAGCTTCCATTCCTCCCTCATTACACTCATCGCGAGGTCCTTTTCAAGCTCCCTCTACATCATAGCTTGTTGTTCTCTCTGCCCGGATAAAAGACATTCTCAGTGCCAATACTGACATCAAATGCTTTATGACCCAAGTTATGGATCTTGGCACTTGGTGTCTGATCTTGGAGTTAAGATGTTGGGTTGAGGTTCCCCGTGACGTTCTCATGCAGCAAGTTTTAAGTGATTGTTGGCAGCGAGCAAATCCATTATACGGGAAATAATTCCGCACAGGGTTCCCCGATGAACTTCCGTCCCAACCTATTCTGACGCAGATCCCTAAACCAAACCAGAGAGGAATGCCAACAACAAGCCACACTAGCGGAGAAGAAAGTTAAACTACTAAGGCAACAGCTCGCAGAGGCTGAGCAAGAGGTATCACATGCTAGAGAGAAGTTAGAAGCCCTAACACAAGAAGAACAAAAGGCGCCAAATGCTTAACTTCTCTCTATGACCTTAGTTTCTACACTCAGTGTGTGAGCACCTTCGCCTTAGAGGGTTTATTAGATTGGTGCAACAACTCCTCGGGCGAGGCATAAATTGTCAACCCACCATTTTAATAAATGGACAATTACTTACTTCAACCTCTTCTTTTTTTTTCCATCAATATTCGATCGCTCGAACAGCTGCCATAACTCAGGGAACTTAAACTGTAACCCTACCTTATTTGCTTCCTAAATCGAAGGGACATACTTCTTTAGATATCTTCCATTTATTCCACGCTTATGAGGAAAACCCTCCAGCAATTCTAACAAGTATGCATTCCCCGAAAAAATGTTCGCAACTCTAAATGGTCCTTCCTAATTTGGAGACCACTTCCCAAGCGAGTAATCTTTTTTACCTAAAGAAAAAATAATTTTCCATACTAAGTCTCCTACCTGGAAACTTCTGCTTTTCACATGTCGATTGTATGTTCTTGCCACATTCTCTTTTTGCACTTTTAGCGAATCCAAAGCCCTCAACCGAACATCATCTAAGACTTTTAGCTCAGTCATCATTGCATCGTTATAATCTATACATGCGAAATCATTTTGCTTAGCCACACGTAGTGACTGGGCAACTATCTCGAAAGGCAACACTGCATCATGACCATATACTAAATAATACTGACTCGTGCGCATACTTCCTTTGTACCCAACACGATGGGCCCACAACATCTGTTGCAATAACTCAGGCCAATCTTTCTGATTCCCTTGTATCAACTTCTGAATATTTCCTTTAATTATTTTGTTCGTCGATTCCGCCTGACCGTTCGCTTAAGCATAATAAGGCGTTGAATTTACTATGTCAAAACCAAACTTGCTCGCAAACTCTTTCATATCTTCTCCATTAAAAACCATAGCCTGATCAACAGTAATTAACTAGGAAATTTCGAATATGAAAATGATGTGCTCTTTAATAAAACGTATAACCCCACTTTGGGTTATAGTTTTCATAGGTATTGCCTCTACCCATTTAGTAAAATAATCAGTTGCAGCCAAAATATACGAAAATCCTCCTTTCTCAGAAGGATTAATCTCACTAATTGCATTCATTGCCCAACCTCTGAATGGCCAAGGTTTTACAATTGATTGGACCTCTACTGTAGGCACGTGAATAACTGCTCCATGCCTTTGACATTGTTTACACACCCCTTTGCCATAGCGATGCAATCCCTTCGCACTAAAGGCCAAAACAAACCATGTCTCCTGATTAACCAAGACATTTTCTCACCAGCTTGGTGCAATCCACACAAACCATGGTGTGACTCTGCCATTATCCGTATGGCCTCATCCACATTCACGCAGTGCAACAGCAACCCATCCCCTCCTTTCCAGAACAACTCATTATTGATTAGAACATAGTTGCTCAAATTCACTAAAACCTTTCTCTCAATCAGGGATGGATTTACTAGGGCGAACTTGATCTCATCTCGCCAATCCTCTTCTTGTGAAATGATCAAAACCTCATTTATGGTTTGATTTTCATGTTTTGTATGTCCCTCAATCACCGTTAGTTCTTTAATTAGTTCGAATGAGACATTAAAATGTGTCACTAGCTGAGCAAGCTCATTGGCAACAACATTCTTTGTCCGAGGGACGTACTGAATTCATGTAACCTCTAAGTATCCCATTAATTGTATAGCTCGAACTCTAGACTTTTCTAAAGTTGGATCAAAACTCCTCGCTTGCCCAGTGATTTGGTTTATTACCAGTTGGAAATCACCAAATATGTCCACACAAGGTGCCCCTAAGTTTTGTGTTAAAACAAGGCCCACCACCAAGGTCTCATATTTAGCCTTATTGTGGGTATAGGTCTCGCTAAGCTTTTGTGAAACATACACAGGTGATCATCCTGGAATGACTAAAAATACACCTATGCCTTGGCAAGACTTAGTACAAGAACCATCAAAATATAATTGCCAGGGAGTTGTTCCCAGGTATGTTACTTCCTTCGTAACATGTTCATTGCGAGGAATTGGATGGTCGACGAGGAAAGTTGCCAATGCTTTCCCTTTAACAGACTTCTGAAGGACATAAACTAAGTCGTACTGTTTCAAAGACACACTCCACTTACTGATACGCCCTTTTAACAGAGCGCTTGTGAGCATAAACTTAAGCACATCAGTAGAGGCAATAACAAAAATTATGTAGGCGAGAAAATAATGACGTAATTTTATTGAAGCAAAATATAAAGACAAACATAGCTTTTCTATGTAGGAATACTTCAATTCAGCTTCTAACCAACATCTACTTAAATAAAATATCACTCTTTCTCGCCCCTCGATGTATTGTGCCAACATGCAGCCTATCGAATCCTCTGTCGCGGCTACATACAACTTTAAAGGCTTCCCAGCTTTTGGCGCGACTAAGACCGGGGGTCACGTCAAATAGCTCTTGAGATTGTCGAACGCTCACTGATGTTCACTTTCCCAGATAAAATCTTCTGAAGCCTTTAACTTAAGCAATGGTGCGAATATTCGCGTCCTACCTGTAGTATTTGAAATAAACCTTCGTAAATAATTCACATGGCCCAAAAACTTTGTAGCTCGCGTTTATTTTTAGGGGGTTGCATGGCAATTATAGCCTTAGCTTTATCAGCATCAACTTCCATGCCCTTGCTATGAGTAAGGAAACCCAAAAATTGGCCCGAGGATACACCAAACTGCACTTTAACAGATTTAGTTTTAACCCATGATGTTTTATTTGAGCAAAAGACAGAACAAGATCATCGATATGCTTTTCCTTCGACATTTACTTAACCACAATGTCATCAATATTCACCTTCACAGTGTTCCCGATTACATCATGAAAAATCAAATTCATAGCCCTTTGATAATTTGCGCCATCATTTTTAACCCAAAAGTCATAACTAGCCACTCAAAGGTACCCAAAGATCCAGGGCATCTAAAGGCAGTTTTACGAATATCCTCTTCTGTCATATAAATCTGATTGTACCCGGAATATCCATCCATAATGGAAAAGATGTGGTATCCAGCAGTATTATCAATCAGCATATCAGGACAGGCATAGGATATTCATTCTTAGGCGTACTCTTGTTTAAATCTCTAAAATCAATGCAGACACGAATTTTGCCATTTTTCTTTTTGACTGGGACTATGTTAGAAATCCATTCGACATACCTGGTCGTGAGAATGAAGCCTACCTTTAGTAGCTTCTGAATTTCCCCTCGCACCAAGTCCATAACTTCACCGTTATCGTACGAGGTGATTGCTTAACTGGCTTGAACCCTGGCTTGGTGGGTAGCTTGTGTTCCACTAACTCGCGGTCCAACTCAAGCATCTTATGGTAATCCCAGGCGAAGCATTCTCGATTCTCCTTGAGTAACCCAATTAAGGCTTCCTTGAATGGGTTTTTGAGCAAACCACTGATCCACGTGACCCGCGGTTCTTTAGGTGACCCGCGGGTCTCTCGCTTGGAGTGGAGTAACCTCTATCGCTGAAGATATCTCCAAAGGAACAAAACCGTCTTGCCTCGAGACTTCACCTTCTTCGAGATAGTCTATACTGCAACTGCCTTTCGTCTCCTTTCCCTTCTCCACAAGTTCTTGCGAGAAGGTTGCTCTCTCCAAGGACTCGCGAGTCCTTGCTTGAGCGTGGTCGTGATCAATCATCCTCATTGCTCTTGGGCGAAGCCTTCCCACTTTGCTTGGGGTCTTTGTTATCTTCTTCATCATCAGCTTCGTAACCTCGCAAATTTGCTTTTGTTTTGCTGGAACTACTGTTATCTCCTACTTGGTCATCTTCATGTACTTCCTTTGTCATGTTGACCTGAGTAGTCCCTGTTGACAATGACTTCCAGTATGGCACCATCTCATCTCCTAAGATGCCAATGTCAAGAAAGTAAGTCTCAGCATACTTAACATCAAGATTAGCATGCACAATCTTGACAATATTACCATGATAGAAAGCAAGTTTTTGATGTAGGGTAGATGGCACACACTCATTGTGGTGTATCCAATCTCTCCCCAACAAAGCATTAAATATCGGGCTTGGAATGTCCAACACTTGAAAACCCAAGTTAGACACCTTAGTCCCTACTTTGATTGGTAATGCGATAATTCCCATGACCCGCATGGAGCTTCTGCAAAAACCAAATACGTTAGAATCTGACAAAACCATGTCTTGCTCAGCTTTGTTCACAATACTCAACATTTTATAGGGAAGTATGCTCACAGCCGCTCCCCCATCAACGAGTATCCGACCGACCAACACATTGTTGATTTCAACCTTAATATGTAAAGCCTTAAACCCAATTTCACTTGCACGCAATCTTTCAAATTTTATGTATTTACCTGAGGACTTCTTAGGTAATTTTGTAGCCACCTTTTCACAGGGTGCGACACCTGTTGTATCCACTTCAACTGTTGCAGCAGTATGATCTTTTACATCACCTGGGCGATTCTCGTGCTCCTCATACTTGGCCTTATAAGTTGCAGGGAGTGCCAACACCATCACATTAGACGGTCGCACGAAATACATCGGGGGTGAATCCCCAAACTAGATGTAATCGTCCTCATCAACGAAAAAATTGGTGTTGTAAGATGACTGTTCTTCTTCCTTCTCAGCGACCATTTTTCCTTTACTAGGCTCGATATTGCAAACCTCCTCTATCTTCAATCCACCATCCTGAACAGGTGAACATTCTATTTCAGCTAGTTCCTTCTGGACCGAGGTTAGGTCCACCTTGATTTGGGGAATGGTTCGAGGTGCACCCTTCCCTTGGAGTTGGGCAAATTTAACATCTTTCTTATTCGCCCTCCTACGCTGAGACTTACTCAACTGCATTTGAGATCCCTTAGCGACAGCTGTCTTCCAAACACCAGCTTCTGCTTGCTTAGGTTTCACAAACCTCGCCCTCTTACTTCCAGGCTTAGCCTGCCCAACCATCATGACCTGCTTTCCTTTAGGCTAGAAAGGACCAAACTCAAAATGATGTCCTTTTTGAGCTCGCGAACTTTCAATTTTCTTGTGAGGAGCGAGTCTCCTTAGCACGCTGGAAAAATGTTAGCATGTACATCGCAGGCATCTTTCCTTTCGCTCGGGCTCAACCTTCAAGGCTCGACCTCGAACAAATGCAGCTTGCAACCTTTGATTCTTCTAGAAGGTTAAAATCTCTTCTCTAATAGCTTCCTCTTCCTTCTCGACCCGCCTTTTCTCGATTACCCTAGTGCGATGATTCTCAAACTAAAGATGAGGCATCAAACCCTTAATAAAAGGGTTCTGACGGGGATACCTAACTTCAAAGCCTTCAGCCTTATGTGGACTCAGCCCGAGTGCGACCTCTTCCTTGTTGGAAAGGTCATACCAGTTGTAGTACCTGTGCTTGCAGAGAAACTCCTTAAAGTTGTCGCACACATCGGTGGAGTACAAATCAGTCATATGCCACCTGCACTTACGTGGCATGTCTTCAGCGAAAATTGGCCATCGCACTCCCATCTGGTTGATGCGATCAAATACCTCGTTTGCGATCTTGACCTCGCCACCAACAGAATATGTTGGCTGCAAAACAGAAAAATTTTCTATTAACATACACTCAACATTCAGAAATGGATTCTCATCCACTTCCACAGACTCTTTTGACTCAGCAAAAGTAATTTCCTTTGACTCAACCAAATCTTGGATTTTATTGTGAAACACTACACAATTGTTAGTCGAATGGGTATAAGCTGCGTACCACTTGCAAAATTTCTTCCATTTCAATTCATCTAAGGATGGTAACTTATGTTCACCCTTAAACACGGTCTTTTTATTGTTCAATAGCCAATCAAACAATGAATCGGCACTATCCAAATCGAATGAGTACTTTTGTTTCTCGTTGGACTTGATTCCCTTTGGAGCTTAGGTATTCTTTTTAATTAAGGGCTCGCGCACACAAAGGGTTTTCCTTTTACAAACTCCACAATATCCACTTCTATATCGTCCCTTGTAGAGTTCGATATATGGTGAATGTCTTGTGAATAGTTTCCCACAGACATTTCTTTACGAACATTCTCTTCTTTAAGAATATTCTCAAAAAGCAAAGCACGCTCCGTAAGCTCATAGAGATCTTGAAATTTAAGTCCCTCAAACTTTTTCCTTGGTTCAAAGTATAAGCCATCCTGAGTAAATCTTAAAAACTCGCTCTCTGGGAGATTAACTTGACAATTCACTCTCGCCTGTCTAAAGCGATACAGGTACTCTTTAGTCGATTCACCAGGCTTTTTTTCAATCGTGCAAGGTCAGCAATGGACGTGCCTGGATCTCCTCGCGCAAATTGAGCTTGGAAAATACTCTGCATGTCCTACCAGGAGAACACAGAATTTGATTGGAGGTTTATGTACCAGTTGAAAGCTATCCCTGTCAGTGAACTTGGAAACAACTTCCCCACACTGGAACGTAAATCGCGCAACATGTTCAATCGCGAACATCTTTCCATCATCAGAAAACAAGGTAAATTCTGGCACCTTATATCCCCTTGGGAAAGTATATTCCCTATCAATGTAATTAGGATAAGGTTTCCTATAAATCGGACGATTGATGCAACGAAGTATAGCACCATACATTCGCTCAATCATGTTTGCTAACTGCTCTCGGGTAACCCCGGGGACATTGTGGTTGCCAGTGAGATTCCCATACTGGTTCGCTATCCCGGCCAGATTAGCAGTGACCCCTTGAACATTAGCACCGACCCCAACAACTGGCGTCGCTTAAGGCGCATTCACCTGATTTGCAGAAGGGAAATTTGGGGGAATTGGATTCAGAAATCCTATTGCTGGAATTGATGTAGCAACTGCAGGTCCCTGGAATACAGAATTTAGAACTTGTCTGGGCAAAGGGTTGGTCAGTGGAGGTGGATATCCTGGCGGATTTGCACTAGTTGGGACACCTGAAACAGCAGGGTTCTCTTAGGCCGAGCCAAGAGGATAACCCAATGGTGGGCCTATCCGGGTGGATTCACCCTACTGGAGGTTTCAGCCTCGAACAGCGAGTTATTACAAACACCTGTGTACCCTACAGTACCTTGGTGCCTATGGGGTAAAGCTGAAGAAATTATTACCCTAGGGATAGAGTGCGGGATGTCCTCGCTGGCTTTCCCTTTTTCAGCTCTATGATCTAGTAGAATCTCTAACTCCTTAGCAATTTGTTTAGACAAAGGGCCCTGGGATTCATGTACCAAATGGTTTAGGTCGCTAATGATCTTATCCCCATTTTGCTGGTTCAAGATATGCAAATCATGGACCTTCTTACACTTCGTCCATTACCCTATGAGTAGAATTATTAATAGTTGAATTCTGCTCGGACTGAACAGTGTTCATCTCGAGAATCAAATCTTTAGTGTAAAGACTTATGTTATGCTCCATTTTCTGAAATGACTCGCACATTTCTTCTTTCTTCTCTTGGAATTTGGTCTCCAAGGAGTTCCTCCATTGTTTAGAGAAATCCTCAGAGTGTGACCAAGAAACAGTGATCTAAGATTGAATCTCATCTAACTGACATTTGAGCAACTCTTTTCTGAGTTCTGCATTGCGTTCTATCTTGATCATCTTTGCCTCATAATACTCCTGGAAATTAGTTCCAAGGATACTCGATGAAGATGAAGACTTAGACTTTAACTTTTCGAGAGATTGACTCCCTTCATCAAAGTTCCGAGGGTCGCCTGGCTCACCAGGAGTCTCTTGGCTGGCCAAAGCATTGCTGCTAGTAATTCGCTTAGCCATTCTCACAGAAATTGCAACTAGCTCCCACTGTGGTCGCCAAATCTGTTGGGGCCTATTTTTTACGAGGGTGATTCATGATGTTAGAGTGTGTGTGCGTGTGTGTGACCGTGAGATCAAAAGGCGTGGTTGGTTCATATTTCCTCAAATGCTTCAGGACTTTTGATGCGAGAATGGGGCTCGAGTTAGATTGAGTTAATGCAACTCCTAGGTTGCAAGAAAAAGTAACAGACTCAAAGACTAAATTACCCTAATCCTAGTGCGGAAAGCAGTAAAGAAATGTAAAGTGCAGGAAAGATAAAGTGCGGAAATGTAATTGCATTAATAAAAAGACTACGATTACAAACTAAACACTTACAGAAGACGCCTCAGAAGACATTCTTAAGATTTCAAGACTCCCATTAGCACTTTTACGAAGTGATGATCTACTGCTACACTGGACTAAACTAAAAGAAAAATAAAAGCTAACAAAGGAAAGACAAGTAAATGCAGAGTGTCTGCTGTGGGAACCCTTGTTCTTTCCTTTTTCCTTCTATTTATAAGCCCCAAAAGTGGTTGTCCATGTATCTGAACAGTTGAGCAGTTTTCCCACGATCATGCTGAAACAGTCTCTTCAAATCTACTTTCACAAAAACTGCTTGTGTACGTGGGAGGTTAACCATGTCTTCAATTCCAATTTCCTGTGCTGGTAACCGCTCACGCCTCATTTATCGCTTCAATGACATATCAGGTATCCCCGTGGCGAGAGATTCCACGTTGAATAATCCCTTCTTTTGCTGAACTTTCTGGCGTCTCACGATGAATCTTAAGTGGCTTTCATCCTTTCTATTTATCAGTGACTTAAACCTCGTCCTCACTTCTCTGTGAACCCCTATGATTCTTGGCCCACCAAAATCTTAGTCAGCGACATCTAGTCAATTTAACAATGAGGCTAACAACCTGAAACTGATCTTCTCGTATCGCTACAAGCTCCCCAATCACTGTCACAAAATGCAATCATCTTCAAGTCATTACTTTCCAGAAAAAAATTCCCTTTTCCAGGACATTCTTGCAGGCTTGTCCAAATATTAAGATAATACATGTGCTGCAAATGTTATATACGGCCTCGTACATGTCAGATATATGAGCTTCCCAAGAAGTTTTCTGTATACATAAGTATCAACCAATTCACCCTCAACTGATGCTTTTCTCAATTTATGATTCTGGATAATTAGTGTGATGGAAGGCTTGCATTGTAAGTAGTCAAATTCTGTCAACAAATCCAAAACATACTTCCTTTGATTTAAAACCAGTCTTTCTTTTGTTCTTGCAAGTTCCAAACCAAGAAAGTATTTTGGTTCTCCCAAATCTTTCAACTTAAATTTCTCTGCTAAGAATAACTTGATTTCATCCAATGATGCACATTCAATTATGATATAACCAACATAAACTAGCAATGTAATAAAATTACCATTCAAGATCATTGTGAAGATAAAGTAGTCTAATTTTGATTGTGTAAAACCATATTCCATAAGTGCAGCAGTGAGTTTTGCATTCCATTGTCTAGATGCCTACTTTAAACCATAAAATGACTTCTTTAACTTGCAAATAAGTTTGTCTTCCCATTATTGTCCTCTCTTGGCATTGTAACCAGCTAGAAGCTCCATGTACACATGTTCTTCAAGATCACCATTAAGAAATGCATTGTTTATATCTACTTGTCTCAAGTGCCACTTGAAAGCTGCTGCAATTGCTAAAAATACTCTTACTGTTGTCTATTTCACCACTGGGCTGAATGTTTCATGGAAATCAAAACCATGAACTTGGTTATACCCATTTGCTACAAATCTTGCTTTTCACCTTTCTATTGAGCCATCTGAATGAAATTTCACTTTCTAGGCCCACTTATTGCCAATAGCATGCTAATTTTCTGGCAATGGTACCACATCCCAAGTATCATTCTCCTTTAATAGTGTCAACTCTACAGACATTGCCTTTCTCCAAACATCACGTTTAACAGCTTCCTCATAAGTTTTTGTCTCAACTATAAAAATTACAGTGGCAATAAAACCTTTGTAGGAATGACTCAAATATAATGATGTCAAGTACTTATTTATTAGATATCTAATAGTTGAATGTACCAATGATCGAAATACACGTATTTTGAAATATTGTGACTGGAGGAGAATTTGTATTTTTGAAGATAGCATGTAGGGATCACTATCATCAAAACATTCCTGACTCATATCAACAGATAAAGGCAACTCTTGACTATTTGCTACAGAATTAATAGACTGGTAAGGGAAGACAGATTCATAAAATATCAGATCTCGAGATACAAAAGTCTTGTGTGTGTGCAAATCATACAATTTATACCCCTTAACTCCATTTGGATACTCAGCAAAAATGCACTTTCTTGCTCTTGAATCAAACTTGGTTATATGTCCAGTCAAAGTTGATGCAAAACAGAGGCAACCAAATCCTCGTTGTGATGTGTAATCTGGAGCTTTCAACAATAGTTTCTCATATGGTGTTTTGTAATCTAGCAATGGCGTAGGAACTTTATTGGTTAAGTAAGTTACTGTTAATACAACATCTCACCAAAACTTAATTGGCAAAGATGCTTGAAATAACAAAGCTCTTGCAACATTCAACAAATGTTGATGTTTCTTCTCTACTATTGAGTTTTGCTAGGGTGTTTCAACACATGACAACTGATGCACAATGCCATTCTTCTTAAAGAATTATGTGAGTTTGAATTTAGTGTCATTATCCGATCTTATACATTTTATTTTGACTCCATGTTGTGTTAATACATAAGCATAAAAGTCTAGCAATAAAACACCAACATCCAACTTTGTTTTCATCAAGAAAGTCCAAGTTACTCGAGTGTGATCATCTATGGTAGTTAAGAAATAATGTGCATTTGATAAGCTAGGCTTAGAATATGCCCCCTAAACATCAACAGGAATCAAATCAAAAGCATAATTTGAAGTCTTTGTATGAACTGGAAATGAAAGACACTTCTATTTTGCCTTTGGGCATACATCACAAATGAAAGAACTACATTTAACACTAGGATTGCTATAAGAAATTTTTTGAATTCTGTCCAAAGAAGCATGACCTAAACGGAAATGATAAAGATCAAAATTGTTCATAGTCTCTACAACATGAGCATTGGCAACTAACGAAGACTTCGGGAAGGAATTTTGTGGTTGAAGGATGAACAAACTTGCTTCAAGTCTAGCATATCCAATAATGATCTTTGAAGACTGGTCCTGAATGAGGCAATGTTCATCAAAAAAGTTCAAACTATGTGTTTTTGCATAAGTTAATTCACTCATAGATAAAAGATTGAATTTGAAACTTAGTACAAACAACACATCATCGATGGTTAACTTTGGATAAAGCTGAATTGTCCCTATGTGAGAGACTTTTAACCTTTCTCCATGTGAAAGTTGAATATGAACATTCGAGACTACAGACAAAGATTGGAAATGATCTAATGAACAAGCTACATGATCTGTTGCTCCTGTATCAACGATCCAACTATTGAATGGAAAATTGGATTATGCTATAGTAGTTGAAATATTTTTAACAAGAGTGTTTACACCAAAAAATAATTAAGGTCCACAGACCGAATTAACCGGACAAGCCCAATTCCAGCACGAATAAGTTAACAGAAAATATCATGGAGTCAATTAGAAAAGAAAGGAAATAAATCAAATATTTAGAAAATATTTGATTTGCTATGCAAGCCAAATATAATCAATTAAGAGAATATTTGATTTCTATCAAAAGAAAATAATTTTCTGCCAAAGGAAAGTATTTTTCTGTCAAAGGAAGGTATTGCTGCCAGAAGCTCTATAAATACAAAGGAATTAAACGGCAGGAACACCTTCATCAAAATCAACTGACAGCAACTTCTTGTCTTTGCTTTATGTTATTTTCAAGTCATTGACAGCCCTTTTTTTTTCATTGACAGCCTTTGTTTTTACATATTTTCTTGCATTTTACTGTTCCATTTCAGTTTTATTGTTGATATATCAATCATCCATCATCACACAGCAAACTTGCTGTTGCTTTACAATATTTTTCAGCCATTGACGAAGCTTTATTTTTTGTATTTTCTCTACATTTTGCCATTATATTCAGTTTCTTGTTATTTATTTATTGTCGACTTGACGATTTTGCATCCATTGAGTCAATGACCCTAGGGAAGAGATCGTCCTAATTTTTCCATTTAATAATTGTTTGATTAATTTCAGATTGTGCGCATTTTATTCATTTTCTTTTTGGAATAACATTTTCATTTTTCTAACTGCGTTCACGCTTTCGTTATTAGAAAAGGACAAAGTTTGTCACCTTCTAAAAAAGGCAAACAATTTGGCATACTCGGTTGGACGTGTCGACAATAGTAGTAACAAGGAACTGAGAAACTGAGGCCAAGGAGGTGCTACAAGCTATTAAGGCCATGCAATAGGAATTGGCACTGTTGATAACTCAATCAATGAACCAGATTATTTGATCCATGACCTAGTCGGTAACTCAATCAATGAACCAGATTATTCAGTCCATGACCCAGTCAATGGCTCAACTTACACAGGCTGTGACCCAGCCAAGGGCGGCAATTTTCGTGCAGAAACCCTTTGGAGAAATGGCTGAAGGCATCTAGGCCCCAAAAAGGCTGGAACTCGTGGCCTCTTCCCAACCTATGGTTCACACTGAAGCTGAACAGGAGTTCTATCTCAAAAGATACCCAAGGAAATCAGTAGGCTGGAGGTTAAGGGCAATGTGCAAGCTAGAGACAAAGGAAAACAAATAGCAATTGTTTATCAACCCCCACACAAGAGGGAGGACGTTCCCAAAACTCCAGCACTGCCACTAGTTAAGCCCGCAACACCACCTAGGTGTGCTCAGGGCTAAATCGGCCAATTGACGCAACCAAAATTTTATGAAGAAGGCACTCCTTCTATTGGCAAGAATGTTACACTTGGGGGCAGCAACAGTAATTTTGAGCTTATGGTCAGTGGAGTGCCCCTGGAGCAGAACTCATCTTTGCTGACAAAAACTCTATACGAAAGAAAGATAGGGGAGAAGATAACTCAACCAATGAAAGAAAGGGTTGGGGGCAATGGTACTCTGTCAATGGATTTAAGGAGGAATAGTATATGGATAAGGTAAGGGTGCCTATGGCTAGTACAAGTAATCTAGCCCGCAGAGTAGAGGCTAGGGGCAGGTAGACTCAATTGGGGAGGATCTGGAAATGATGTTTGATCTTTCCCAGGAGATTGAAATTAATGACCAACCACTGCCAAAAGAAGAATCTATGAGACAAGTTAGCAAGCCATTGGCTTTTGGATTCCCGTGAGAGGTAAATCATACCAAACCACTGTACATAAAGGCCCATGTCAATGAAAAGCCCTTGGACAGGGTATTGGTGGACAAAGGCTCAGCCATTAATGTAACCCATGGAGGACTTTGCAAAATTTAGGAAAACGTGATTTGGTTTTGGCTTTAAGATTTAGTGTAAGTATTAATAGACCATTCAAGCTTAAATGCTTTAAACTTTTTGGTGTAGGGGGCAATTGTTTACACCAAAAAAATTCAGGTTCGCGGACTGAATTAACCGAACAAGCCTAATTCCATTACAAATAAGTTAACAGAGTCAATTCGACAAGAAAGGAAATAAATCAAATATTTAGAAAATATTTGATTTGCTATGCAAGGCAAATAGAATCAATTAAGAGAATATTTGATTTCTGTCAAAAAGAAATAATTTTCTGCCAAAGAAAAGTATTTTTCTATCAAGGGAAGGTCTTGTTGTCATAGGCTTTATAAATACAAGGGAATTAAACGGCAGAAACACCTTCATCAACATCAATTGACAGCAGCTTCTTGTCGTTGCTTTATGTTATTTTCAAGTCATTAACAGCCCTTGTTTTTTCCATTGACAGTCTTTGTTTTTACATATTTTCTTGCATTTTACTATTCTATTTCGATTTTATTGTTGATATATCAATCATCCATCATAAGACAGCAAACTTGCTTTTACTTTACAGTATTTTTCAGTCATTGACGAAGCTTTATTTTTTTTATTTTCCCTACATTTTGCAGTTATATTGAACGTCTTGTAGGTAAAATCTTAGGTAAGGATTCTAGTGGCTATGTTGTTTCAGAAGCAGAAAATAATAAGTAGGAAGATATTAAGAATGATGGATATGTTGGTGTAAATGAACACATCATTTTTCAAACAAAGTTGTTTTTAAATTGTTATTTTATTTATTATATTTTTTTTGAGATATTGGAGATATTTCTGCAAATGAAGATATTCAGTTGAATGACCAATCAGAGCAGATAAAAAATCCAACTAATATTCAACCTTTAACTCCTAAGCACGGTAAGTTTGACATACCGTCATTTAATTTAATGGTAAATTTTTTTTGTTTATTTTTTTCAGTTTAATTTTTTATTAGTATATAATTGATTTTTTCACAGTTGTCGAATAGTGAAGAAGTTGAGGTACATGTTTCTAAGGAAGTTACTGAGAATGAGGTATAAGTGTTTTTTTTGTCATTCAACGTAATATATACTTAAGGGTGAGCATCGTAAGAAAATTCATATGTTTTTATTTTTTAAAAAGTAGGGATGTTATTGTTAGTTATATGTGACATGCAAGGTAGAATAATGGAGGAAACGTCTTTAAAGTCGTGGTACCCCGTGTATTGCATTTTTTGTGGTTTGGCTCCAATTATCATCTTTGTTTAGACCATTTAAATATAGTCAAACTTAAGGATGAGTTTGAAGAAATTGAAGACATCATTTTTACAATTAAGAGGGCCTTACAGTATTCATTTGTCTGGATACTATTTTGATCGTTTCCATAATGTTATGTTACACCTCCATTTTATACCTTTTTTTCTCTTAATTCTTAGTTTTATTTTAGAAAATAAGTATATTTGCTTCAATTTTTGTTGCTTATGTAGGATTACTTATGCTTTGTATCATGAAGAAATATTGGAAAAATTGCAAAGTATTTTGAAAAATGTCTCAAAGAATCTCGTTTTTGTAATGAGGTGAAAACAAATACAAAAGGTATGCTTTTTCTTTTGTCAATAATTTGTACACAAATAGTCAATATCGTAACAATGAATTGACAAAACTTTGAAAAAAAAAGATAACAATGAGTTGACAATAAAAAATTATGTATTAAAAACTGCATATAATTAAATTTTAAAAAATATAACCACAAATCGACAAGATATTAACAAGTTGACAACAAGAAAAAGTCGACAACCAAAATTGACAAAATAAAATATGAAAAACTACATGTATGAGTTAAACACATGTTCACAAAATAGGTGGTGCTATGATAAAATATTCATAAAAAATTGATAATTAGATTACAGTAATTGAATAATAAAAAATAAGAAGCTATTACATAAATAATATAAAACAATTATATTGTGAAATAAAAAATTAAATATTCATTAGTTGATAATAAGTTGTCTACAAAGTGACAACTTATAGAAAAAATATAAATAAAGTTATATAAAATAAGATGTTGGAAATTGATCCATATATTACTCAATAGTTGTGAAAAATATTGTGAAATAAAAAGTAAATATGCATTAATTAACAATAAATTACTACAAAATGACAACTCATAGGTAAAATGTGAAAATATAAATAGAGTTATATAAAAGAAGATACAAAAAAATTGATCCATATGTTATGCATTGATTGTCAAAAATATGTCGAATAAAAATGTAAATATACATTAGTTGACAATAAATTAACCACAAGTGACAACACAAAGATAAAATATAAAAATATATATAAATGACAATGTTGAGACTTGATCCTTGTACCTCTTATAAGCTAACTAAATATTTTTCCATCTTAGCTACAATTCTAAAAATAAAAAATAAACCGTTTGAATATTATTATTTTATGATGTGATATTTGGTGGAAATAAAATAAAAAACAAAACATACGTGGCCTAACTATTGATAGCCGTCATTGATGAAATTCTAGCCTATTAATTCTAATACTAGCAGTTTGACCTGCGCAATTCGACGGAACTGTATATTATAAATTAATTAATTTTATTAATTATATTTATATTACACTTATTTGTAAATTATTTTATAAAAAATTAATTTTGATTTAAAACATAAAAAAAATAAATAAATATTTTAATGAAAAAATCATTAAATATATAGTCGCTAAACATTTTGAAATTTTTATAAAAAATACATTTTGTAAAATTGTATAAATTAAATTTTATCATCACAAATGAGCATCTTATTATTTAATTAATTTTTATTTACACATCAATTAATCTCTACATTTCTATGGAAAGATTTAAAATAATTATATTATCAATGAAACG
>CANYCX012789513.1:0-16631 GCA_948193385.1 Breynia disticha f. nivosa
AACCCTTATAGTTCTTTTAAGTAGCACATGATCATGAGCCCTAATTGCATTTTCCTAAATTTGTTTTGCACTCTGCAATTCCTTTATTTAAAAGAATACTTTGAAGCATAACACAATCTCTAACGCGCTCGAATTATAAAAGAATTCAATCTGTATGGAGAATCGAACTTGAATAAGATTTAATTCGATCTGTATAGAGAATCGAACTTGAATAAGATTTTCTCGTCATATTCACATGTGTATGGATAGTAAGCAAATGTGAGAATCTTAATTGGTTAGAATCGTGTGGAAGTATCCAACAATGTAATACTAGAATTCTATACATCATATCTTAATGTCATGTAAATAGCATGACTTATTTATTTTGGAAATAAAATGCATTTGCCTAGTATGTGTGCCGTACTGTTACAAAGTTCTTCACATCGTTATGAACTAATTAATCAATAAATTACAAAAAAAAAGTGATTTAATTTTCTTAATTAAAAATTAGGACAGCGTTTAAGGCACTTGAAGGTGCAGGATCCGATGTTGTGAGGTGGAGCGATGGTAATAAGGAGACAACCACACCGAACCAAGTCTGAGAAAAGCGTGCTTAAATTCGAAAGTTGAAGGGAGCGAGAAACGGCGCCGTAGAATACCGAGGATTGATCTGACTATGACACGTTTCGCTTGATTCTAATGTGCGCCTCCATAAAATCCAATGTTTATTTGTCGTGAAACGCACGCGTGACGAATGGTCAAAATTAACCCGCGGAAAAGCACCAATGAAGCGTATAATAAGCCAAAATGTCAATTACAGAAAAGAGGAGATTATATATTTCATAAAATGTCAATTATAAATAGTTTTTTTAATCCAAAACGAAAGAAAAAAATGCAAGGTGACATGATGGAAAAGTTAATAATACAATTTATAAGAACTCTTTTTGTCCTATTTTAAGTGTTAATTTTTTATTTATTATACATTTTAAGAAACATCATTTAATACAACAACTTTTATAAATTTACCTTTTATTAAAATTACATAAAATAGTGTGATTGGTCATATGAAATAAATATTTATTGGGAATATAAACTTTTATCATTAATATATGAGGACATTTTAATAATATTTTTATAAAAAATTAGTTTGCGACACTTATTTTGAGACAATTAAACTATACTTTTGTGACATTTAAAATGAGACGAAGTGAATACACAGTACAAATGATATAGATTTAACTTTTTAATATTTATTTTACAAAAATTATATTCAATAAAAATTATTGATATAATTCCGGCTCGTCATCTTAAAAACTGAGTTGACTCATCGAATTCTCGTAATCCACGTGCTAAAATGCGCCAGCTTGACATTCCTAGGACCCCTCTCTCCCTCTATTTCTCCTTCTCAAGACATCATTTAATTATTAAAAAAATGAAAATAATAAAACATATTAAATATTAAAATATACCCAATAAAAAATTACAATACTATGTAAAGCATTTCAATTTAGCGGATAATATTTCTTATGTTTATTTATTTTAACAGCAGCAACAGTTCAAAGCTGCACGAAATCGCCATTTACAGAAAGTTCATGCGCAGGATAAGAGCATGAACACTCTTTCTACTTATACAGCAATAATATCACTTATATAATACACACATTTTTTCAAGAACCCAAAAAATTGAGAAAAGACAACTCCTTTGTTTTCTTTTTTGTTTTTGCATTAGTAAATGTTGATTGATTATGGGAGCCAGGAAAAAGGGTTTTGTTGAAAAAGCTTGTTTCTTTTTACCAACATAAAAACAAGCACTTTGGGAGATAGAGAGAGAAAGTGGAGTGCTTTGGACAGTGTGTTTGATGCAAACTGATGGGTTATTTTTTTTGTTCTGTTTTGGTTCTTACATTTTCTGTCTGAAAAGGCCCACTTCTTAAAAGAAAGATCTCTCTAGTTTCTCTTTCTTTTCAGGTCTTGTTCCTTGATTTTGGACTCTTCAGTGAGTCCTCAGTTCTGTTTTTTGTTTTTATTTTCTTCGTCTTGTCCAATTCTATTGGTCTTTTTTCAGAGAGATTCTTTTGACATGCTTTGATCATGTCTTTTGCTTGGAGAAACTTGAGTTTTTGTTGAGTGATTCTTGATGGGCTCTTTCAACTATTTGTCAGTTTTTACTTGAATATGTGAAGATGAAAAAGTAGCTTCATTTGTATTGAAACATTTTGAAGTTACATGATGGGGTCTGTTGTTACAGAAGAGAAAATTAAGCAAAGTGGTTTAGCCACTACAACTCCTGCAAATCTTCTTGAAGAAATGAAGCTGTTGAAAGAAATCCAGGATCAATCTGGTTTGTCACATTTCTTTGCTTTAATTAACAAGCACAAGTCTCTAAAAGGTGGATAGTGTTTTCTGGTGTTACGAGTTGTGAAAGTGTTTCTGGTTTGGTTTCAGGGACTAAGAAGCCAATCAACTCGGAGCTATGGTATGCTTGTGCAGGGCCACTTGTTTCTTTGCCTCAAGTTGGATGTCTTGTTTATTATTTCCCTCAGGGACACAGCGAGCAGGTCTCATACATTTTTTTTGTTTAGTTTCTATTGAAACTGAAGTTTTCAGATAAGTAAATGTAATTGAAGTTGGAAAATACGAACGTTCTTCGAATCGTGTTTGAAGTTTCAGCATGAATATTTTTCATGTGCAGGTGGCAGCCTCCACTAAAAGATCAGCAACTTCACAGATTCCTAACTACCCTAATCTTCCAGCGCAGTTACTCTGCCAAGTTCACAATGTTACACTACATGTAAGCTATTTTTCTTCTTCCTTGACATGGGTACTTTTCATTTTCATATTAGTTTTGGAAGATATCTTATTTGAACTATGTAATACTTTTGTTGATAGGCAGACAAAGAGACTGATGAAATCTATGCTCAAATGAGCCTTCAGCCAGTGATTTCTGTAAGCCAGGCTGAATCTTCTTTCTTTCTTTCTTCTTTCATCAGATGTATCATAGTTGTTTCCCCTCACTGTTGCATCTCTGTGTAGGAGAAAGATGTTTTCCCTATACCAGACTTTGGACTTAAAGCCAGCAAGCACCCAAGTGAATTTTTCTGCAAAACATTAACTGCAAGTGATACGAGCACACACGGTGGCTTCTCGGTGCCCCGCAGGGCTGCCGAAAAGCTTTTTCCTCCTTTGGTAAGCGAATCTCATTCCTTGTTCTGTGTTGTGGCGCAGTGCAGAAACATTTTGAACAAGTTAACAGTCTATTTTATTTCTCAGGATTTCACAATGCAACCGCCTACACAAGAGCTTGTTGTCAGGGACTTGCATGACAATACCTATATATTTCGCCATATTTACCGCGGTTACGATTCGTTCTCATTTTCTTTATTTCTTAATGTGTTGCGTTTTGAATTTATATGTTTAGCAATCTCTTGAGTTGTTCTTCCTTCATTCCATACTGCAGGGCAACCAAAGCGGCATCTTTTAACCACAGGTTGGAGTTTATTTGTTAGTTCTAAGAGGGTTAAAGCAGGTGATTCCGTTCTGTTTATCAGGTAATTTCTTTCTTCTTAAAAAATTATTTTTCTGGTTTGTGGCTTTACTATGGTTGAAAATATGAACTTCTTTCTTTGCGTATCTTTGAAGTTGTCAATCACTATTTTTATATACAAATTCTGCTATCATCAGAGATGAAAAGTCACAGTTATTGGTGGGTGTAAGACGTGCCAATCGTCAACAAACAACATTACCGTCCTCAGTTCTGTCTGCTGATAGCATGCACATCGGTGTCCTGGCTGCTGCAGCCCATGCTGCCGGCAACCGGAGTCCATTCTCTATTTTCTACAATCCTAGGTGATTGATCAGTCACTATAATGGTCTTAAATACTGTAGTATTGATTCTATACTGACTGCTCTGTGCTTTGTGCGAAATGTAGGGCCTGTCCTTCAGACTTTGTCGTTCCTTTGGCTAAATATCGAAAAGCTGTATGTGGAACACAAGTTTCAGTTGGTATGAGGTTTGGCATGATGTTTGAAACCGAAGAATCTGGGAAACGCAGGTAGGGCAGGGATCTAGTTTTATTTTAACTTCTGCGTTCTGAGAAGCTTTAATATTTTAGGAATTTGTTTATGATTTTCACTTCTCTGTAGGTATATGGGTACAATAATTGGCATTAGCGACGTAGACCCGTTGAGGTGGCCTGGTTCCAAGTGGAGAAATCTTCAGGTACAGGCTTGATCATTCAATTATGACATCAAATTCACTGGAGAAGTGTTATGTTTCTTCTGTGTTGAGTTTAATGTGACTTGGAGAAGGTTGATATGATCAGGTTGAATGGGATGAACCAGGTTGTTCAGATAAGCAGAATAGAGTGAGTTCATGGGAAATTGAAACTCCTGAAAGTCTGTTCATTTTTCCTTCTCTGACTTCTGGGCTTAAAAGACCCTTGCAGTCCGGATATCTAGGTATGATAATGTCAACAGAGTTTTCTTAAGGTAAAATTCATCATTTCTTCTAATTTTTGTTCTGTCGTTCCGCTAGGCGGCGAAATTGAATGGGGAAACTTGATAAAGAGGCCCCTTGTGTGGCTTCAGGACAACGGAAATGCGAATTTTCCTTACCATTCATTTCCCAACTACTGTTCTGAGCAACTTATGAAGATGCTACTGAAACCTCAGATTGTTAATAATCCCCAAGTGCTTAGGCTGCATGAAGTTTCATGTGCTGAGGGAACCACAATGCAAGATGTGAAGACAATGCAGGGAAATATTAATCAGACATGCCAGCTGAATTCTCCAGAAGTTGTCCAACGGGTAATCCAAAATTATTCACAGTACGGTCCTGATCTTTCTGATGTTTCAGCTTCGTCGCTGTCGAAGACAAATGGACCTGGAAAGTTACAGCCTCCATGCAAAGCAGAAAATCAACCACTAATCCCTGACACTGCTGAAAAATTGACTTTGGAACGTGAACATTCGACAGATCAGTTAAGCCAGTTAACTTCAACTGGAGAGTGCAATGAGAGCACTCCATCACCAAGTCATATGAATTTGCAGAACTCTGCAAATCAGTTAGCTTTTGGAAACCAAAACCACGGGCAAGTGCAAAACACCTTCTGGCCTGCGCAGCTAATGTTGAGCTCCAATGTTGTCCATAGCCAACAAATGCCAATACTCCAACCTAATTATAGTTCTGCAAATGGCTCAATCCCTTTGATAGAAACCGATGAATGGATATCAAACCAATATGCTTCTCTTTCAGGAATGGCCAAGTCATTAGGGCCATTGCCAATGTTTGGTTTACCAGACCCCTTAACCGTGTTTTCTGAAGCAATGAATCCTTCTTTACCCTTGATGAGTCAGGATGGGTTGGATCAGCAGCTGAACAATATGAAGTATTTACCCCAAGATGGCCATATAATTTCTGTAAATCAACAAGATCAATGTAGGCTCAACCCACATGGGAGGAAAGATTTGTCTGATGAGAGCAATGATCAGAGTGGGATCTATAGCTCTCTCAATATGTGTGTAAGCAATTGTGCGGGCTCAGTAGTTGATCCTTCTGTGTCGAATGCTATTCTAGATGAGTTCTGTACTCTTGAAGTTACTAACTTTCAGAAGCCTTTAGATTGTTTAGTTGGCAATTTCAGCTCAAGCCAGGATGTCCAGTCCCAAATTACCTCAACCCTGACAGAATCCCAAGCTTTGTCGTAGCAAGACTTTCCTGACAGTTCAGGTGGTACATCTTCAATCAATTTGGATTTTGAAAAAAGAAATCTCCTGCAGAATAATTCATGGCAGCAAGTAGCACCTCGAGTGAGAACATTCACAAAGGTACAATTCCAACACAGGTTTTCGAAAGCATCTAAAGCTGAATCATTTTTGTGTTTGCTTGTTGGGATTCTTTAGCACTACTGATTTTTTTGATATTTAATAGGTTCAAAAGATGGGGTCAGTTGGAAGGTCGATTGATGTCTCGAGATTTAGTAACTACGAAGAACTATGCTCGGCAATTGAGTGCATGTTTGGACTAGAGGGACTACTCAACGATCGAAAAGGATCCGGCTGGAAGCTGGTTTACGTGGATTACGAGAATGATGTGCTTCTTATTGGGGATGATCCTTGGGAGTAAGATCTCCTTTTGCATCTGTTATGATTACTAATCTGGGAAATTTTGTAGCATTAAACATGCACTTAAATTGCCTTTCATTTGCAGTGAATTTGTTGGCTGTGTTCGCTGCATAAGGATTCTGTCACCTTCAGAAGTTCAGCAAATGAGCGAGGAGGGAATGAAGCTTCTGAACCAAGGGATCAACGTTCCTATGTTGGAAGCTGGCCGCGCTTGAGAATGCTACAGTTCATTTAGTTGTGGCTGTGCTACTATCAAGACTCTTTTAATACGCTGTTGTAGTTATTCCTGCCATCTCAGATTGCTGCTGCTGCTGCTGCTGCTTTAACCCATAGGGCTCGAGAAAAAAGTTGTAGGCAGGGCATGACTTGGTGTTTGTAGTCTTTATTCGCTGAGATGTGCTGTGATTTACGAGTAATGAGATACATCTACGTATGTATTTAAATTTGCTTTGAACGTATTTGATAGACCATTAAATGAGAAGGAAGTATTCAGTATTTGACAGATTCATAAAAATGCTTCGATGACCAGAAGTGTTTATTCCAAGCATCAGATCAAGTGGTTTTAGCAGAGTATCAGTACAAATGTTCTAAAGAGAAGAAAGTAGCAGCCCTTACAACGATTTCGGGAACATGAGACTTTTCTGAAGAGAGAAGAACGTGTAAATAATGATTGAATTCTTCTACGGAACATATAAAGAATGATCAAGCTGAGAACAAAGTTCATACACAAAATACAGATTTGAAATCACAAGCCATTGTAAATTAAGTTCATTTTCCACTACCAGTTTCAGTTGAGAGCAAAAGAAGAAAATTGAGGCAGTTATTGCACATCATAAGAAATTCCTAATGTATTCTTGAGGCACTGAAACGAATTCTGTTTTGAACATCAAAATGGCATTCGTACCTGATGCTATTCTGTGAACAATCTCATCACACTCTAACCGGCTTTTGAAGCACTGCAGACAAATAAATTTCAGCTTTGCTGGAGCCTGCAGAATTCACCTTCTCCCCAACAACCCATTTCAGCTTCTTGTAACCAAACCGCTCTATTAATCGTGTCAAAGTCTTCTTCTTCTCCTCATCAACGCAATAGAAGTTATCCAACCAAAACAACCCACCAGCCCTCAATATCCGATCCATATCAAACATCAAAAACTCCAGCTTTTCGGGTTTTCCCCCAATATCAAGTCCACTAGAAGCATGGATCAAATCAAAGACATTATCATAAAAAGGAAACCTATGATCCAAACTCAAATACAGAGGAAAAAGCCCTCTCGCTGCAATGAATTCACTAAATGGAGCATCAACATTCAATGTACTCGTAATCACAGTCACATTTCTCTCAGCCATTCTCGCTGCGAAAGTACCAGAACCACCACCAATATCAAACCCTATTCTAATTCCACTAGCCAAAGCTAACACATCATCAATAACAAAGTCATTCTTACTTCTAGCCTGAACGAACTTCTGCTTTTCAGAACCACTAGCCATATCAAAGCAACCAACACATTCCCTGCTAAGTTTCTTTTTATTCAAACACTCAAAATTTTTGCAACCAAGACCACTCCAAGTGACAGACTTATTATTAACACTTTTCCATAATGAAAGTGGAAATGAATAAAGACCCACCTTAGGAACAGGCTTTGAAAGACATCTCCTTCTTGGCAAAGGCTCACATCCACGCAAAATCAACTTCTGTCCAAGACTCCAGTCATCAGGACAAAGTCCAGAAACTTTATAACTCATAAATTGAGACAACAAATCAGTTGACTTTTCACAAGAATGGCCCACAGAAGCCACCATTTCAGTGATCCCAGTTCTTGAATCTTTCCCAAGAGGAAGTTGATGGTGTTGTAAGTACAATTTGAGCTCACTGGCAATGTTTGGTCTAGAAATATCAATGTTTTCATAACCCAGAAGTTCTTTTTCCATCTTGGCAAGTTTTTTCTGAGAAGAGTCAATTTCTCTCAAGATTAAGGAAACTCTCTCAGATATTAAAGATATGTTCTTGTGTGAGTTGGAAAAGATTGGATTTTGGGAGTGGCTTGGTGAGTAAGTGAAGGCATAAAGCGCAAAGATGTTTGTAGTGATAACAGAGAAGAGCATGAGAATGTTGAGTGCTGAAGAGCATAAAGTTGCTCTCTTGAATCTTGCTGTTCCATCTCCTATTTTTAGAGAGACCGATCCCATCTTGGTTTAGCTTGTAGAGAGAGGAAGTGAGTGAGGAGATATGTAAGTGAAAGAGTTAGATTTGTAAGTGAAGCGAAGCAAGTGGACACTTTTTAATGAAGGATTTAGCTGCGTAGATTAGGACACAGTGTTGCTTCTACTGGTAACTGCTGTCGGTCGCATTTTGTCAACATCTTAAGCGCTTTTAAGGAAGCTGTAAAAATTGAACTGAAACTAAAATCGTCCGTACCGGAAATGCCAGTTTTCAATTTTGGTTCCCCTAAGCCAGTAGATTTAAATAGGTGGTTTTGAGCCAGTGATTCAGGTAATTTTTAAAGAAAAATCGAACTCGAACTTTCGAATCGAAAGCGAAACCGTCATAACGAGAATCGCCGATTCGGATTCTCAGATTCTGTGAGCCATGAACTTTCAAACCGAAACCAACGCTTTATAACCAGATTGGCAACATCTTAAGGGCTTTCTAGTAATAATGGGCTGAGGGACGAGGCCTCTGATTAAAACCCAAGGAGAGTACAATGCACACGTTGTGATCGACGCGAACATTCCTGACTGGATAATTATTAAAATAAAAAAAAAATAGAAATCCCAGAAGGATTTTATTTATATAGTGCGTGGCAGATGTAAAGAAACAGAAGAGAAGAGATTGTGTTTGTGTCTGAATCTAATATCAACACTGTTCTGTTAATTATTACTTCGAGAACGACAATGGGAGCGTCGTCGTCGAGTGAGCAAAGTGTTTC
The DNA here is from genome assembly GCA_948193385.1 of Breynia disticha f. nivosa. Taxonomy (NCBI): domain Eukaryota; kingdom Viridiplantae; phylum Streptophyta; class Magnoliopsida; order Malpighiales; family Phyllanthaceae; genus Breynia; species Breynia disticha. The sequence goes on from CANYCX012789513.1 coordinate 9,033, forward strand.
AAACGAACAAAGAGAAGTGGAAAATGCAGCAGCTTCTACTGGATCACTTCCTTTGCTTCAATCTTTCTTTTCTAAACTCTCTGATTCAGAATCCTCTTTGATTCCTCTTCAATCTCTTCAGGTATTTAATACATAATTTCCATCCTTTGCTTCTTTTTTTTTTGTTTTTATCTCATTTATATGCTGTTTAGTAGTAGCCGCATGTTTGGTATATGATATGAATCGATTTTTGTGGATATTGAATCGATTTTTATTTGATTTTTCAGCAATGCTTCTTTGTGAATTACAAGGAATTAGTTTACGAAGAGAATGGAATTGCTGAATCATTTAGAGGATTGTTGGATAATCTAGGTTCGTCATTTGTGGATCAATTTTTCGCGAGTGAGAAAGGAGGTGTGAGTTGGGTTGAGTTTGTGAAAGGTTATTCGAAATGTTGTGGAAGAATGCCTGTGTCTGCGGCCCTCAATTCTTTGTTGAGATTATTCGCTGGAATCGCAGCTAAAATTGGGCGGCCTTTGAAAATTAACTTTGAATTTGATGCTGAAGATGATGGTAAAATAACTGGCTGTCTTTTGCCTTCTGAGGTGCATATGCTTCTTTGGATCTGCTGGACTTTGCTATGGGATTCTAAGACTTCAAGTGTGGTGAATGGAAGAGAAATTCTGCATCTTCCAGTTGTTGATCATTTGGTGCTCTCTGCTGTAGTTTCTTGTGCTGAGGTTGAGAGTGACTTGAATTTGTGGGATTGCAATGTTTTAGACTTGGAAGTTGAAATTCCCATGGGGAAGTTCCTTGCGTGGGCTTTGACGACAGTGCCATGTCTGACGGAATGCTTCACTGAATTTGTAAATGCGAGACTTCAAAAGAATTTGACAACACTGGTGGTGTTTATCCCCTGTATATGAACTTGTTCAGTTTAATAAGCATTGCTAACTTTTGACTTTAAATCTGAATCGCAAGAATTTAATGAATTTTGTTTTTAAACACAAAATCAAAGGTTTACCTTTTTTGTTGATTATCATTGGCAGGAGAAGTCAGAACCTCCAAGTTCATCTAAAGGGGAAATTTCTCTAGGAAGGGCTTGTAATACTCATCTTCTATCCCTTGGAAGAGCATGGGCAATTTCTCTTACGCTCAAGAGTGAAATGAATAAAGATATTTTAAAGCCATATTTTTCGGGGGAATGTGATGAAGTGGACGAAAATCTTCTTTATCAGTTTGTCAACTCTCTCTCTCTTTCTTCCTTTTTGTTCGGTGTAATTGTGTGTATATATATGTGGTTGTTTCATAGCTATGTTTTCATAGAACATTTGGCTTGTGAAGTTTTGCAATATTGTTCCTATTGTGTTGCATTGGAACATTTAATACTTATGTGCATATACTTGGTTGGGCTAAATTTCGTTTGCAGTTTTACATATAGCGGTAGATGAACTTTAGCTTTTCAATTGAATTGCAGATCATCACTTCATGGAAGGGGATTGAACCGATTCTGGTCTAACATCGAAGGGTATCTTGGTCCAGTGTTAGTATTGATTTTGGCTACCAGTGGTGATAACCAGAAGGACAACACTAATGGCAAGAAATGGATTGTAGGAGCTGTTACACAGCATGGCTTTGAAAATAAGGACATGTTCTATGGAACTTCTGGCAGCCTATATGCCATTTGTCCTGTGTTCCGTGTGTTCTCACCTTCTGGTATGCTTCCAAGAAAGAGTTTTCTGTAATTGGCCTGCGAGATTTTTTTCCTTCTTTTCTTTTTTGAATGGTTTTGACTCGGAAGAAAGAATTAGATTTGTCGGCAACATTCTCACATGAACAAAATTTTTGACAGGGAAGGAGAAGAACTTTGTGTACAGCCACCTTCATCCTACTGGTAGAATTTACGAAGCACATCCGAAGCCTGTGGGAATTGCTTTTGGTGGAACCATTGGAAATGAGAGAATATTTATTGATGAAGACTTCGCTAAAGTCACGGTCCGCCATCATGCTTACGACAAAACGTATCAGCCAGGTCCCCTCTTCCCTGATCAGGTGTGTGCCTATGACTTCGGATAAATTTCAACTTAAACAGACAGTTCTCCTTAAACAAGGTCAGTTTTAAGTAAAGAAAAGAGTATTCGAATAGTATAATATGGTATTGAAGATAAGTGTATCACTTCGACGGTGTGCAGGGGTTTCTTCCTGTTGAAGCTTTGATTGTAGATCTTGAAGTCTGGGGATTAGGCGGAAAGAAAGCTAAAGCAGTCCAAACTTCATATAAGAAGAGGGAAGAACTTTTCACGGAGCAAAGACGAAAAGTAAGTTTAGTTTGATAATTTGTAAGTTATTCAACAATCACATCCTATATGTAAATATTGAACCCAAAAACTCCATTGTTTTAGGTCGACTTGAAGAATTTTGCTTGGGAAGATTCACCGGAGAAGATGATGATGGACATGATGTCTAATCCCAACCAAACTGCGAGGGAAGAACGCTGAAAAACCTGTACAAGATACGTAATATCGTTTTTCATTTTCTCATTTCCAATCCAGCTGAATCTCATCGGGTTCAATCAAGTGGTATAGAGGGAGTTGTTAGAGGTATACGTTCTTTGTACAGTTTTCATGGAGGTTTTAATGCTTGTACAATTATATAATATGATAGAATGAACTGATAAATGTTTCACTGTGAACTTTAATGTAGTATACTTTTTTTTCTATTAAATATTATTATTTATAACATAAATGTCATTTGTGTTATATTATATCATATATTTAATAATCGTGTTATTGGTATTATAATCATGTATTCAATGAGTTACCTTCTTTCCAGTACTCTCGAAGACTCGGACGATGCAAATTCCCCTGAGAACATATTCTACTGTAAAGAAAATGGAAATTTTGAATTGAAAATCACAACACTGAAAAATTGTACTCCGGAAGATGACAAGACAGATGGCTTCACCTTAAAAATCAATTTCTTTTGGGGAAATAGCTTTGCAAAAAGTGGAGGTCAAGATCAACTATATACTGCAGCATTTCCTTCATCCAAAAATGAGCCAAAACCTCAAAGCTATTTTCATTTGAAGAATCTGAAGGCACACTTACTTAAGCTAGCTGCTAATCTCCCTATCCATTTTCATTCTCTTACCACTCTGTACTTCCTGCATCGTATTACTGCTCTTTTGCTGGGACGACGTGTCATGCTGGTATGCACAATTCACACCATAAAGGCAACCTCTTGAAGTATTAAAATAAATACAAGCAGCTCTTTTGCTGGGACGGTGGGTCATGCTGCTCATTTGCTGGGACAATGGGTCATGCTTTGTATCTCTTAGCTTCTGATTAACTAAATCCTGGTTTCCTCCCATTTGATGACCGTAACGGTTACCGTATTGTTGTGGGTTTTCTGGTCTTTCTCCACCATGTTGCTGAATCAAACTCTTATAGTAATTCAGGTCCTTCACTTGTGGGTTTCCGATAGAAGATAAGCCAGATGATGCTGGTAAAGGAACTTGAGCATTGGTACGACTTACAGAGGCAATCCCGTTAGGTTGGCTGTAAAACGATCCACTTGAGGTGGCAACTAAAGGTGGAGGCACACTAGGCTCTACTCTACTCATGTGCAAATGGGATGGATCCGATGATGCAACAGGCCAAGGGGTGCGATCAGACAATGGAGCAAATGATGCCGCAGGCTTAGGAATGTTCTGAGTACTGGAGGCAGATCCATAATCTGTAACAAGTTTCTCGACCAATTTGGGGTTGCTGAGAATCTTAATGAGCAAATTTTGGTCTATCATACTTCCTTGCTCACTGCCTTTATTAATGGCAGCAAAGGCAGCTGCTACAGCATCAGGTTCAACCCCAAGCTGCTCTCCACCAACCCTCTCGTTATGAGTACCGGATGTATTCAGAATTGTGGATAGAGGTGGAACTCCAGGTGCAAATGGTTGGGGCTGTGAAATCATTGAAACACTATATGATCCGGCTGAATCAAAAGGTGTATCTGCTGTATCTTCATCTTCAATGGGAAGAATGGGAATCAGTGGTATCTGACTATCATTGTATCTCGAGTCTTCTACATCTGCTGTGGAGGCAGGGCTGCATTAAGACCAAGCATTTTTAGAATAATGAGAAACATAACCTAAAAGGAGAAGTCGGGAAATAGGATGTCAAACTTTTGAGGAATAGCAGATGGGCGAGGATAAACAGCTTCTAACACTCTCATCTCCCTTTGATTTTGCGCTTCCACTTCCGTGCTTTCTTCTCCAGCAACCACTTGCCAGGTCAAGTTCACAACATACTGTAATACCTAATGTAAGTTTCCGAATTGAAAAACAGCAGAACATAATGGTAAATTGTCACAAGACATTACTCTGGGAGGGCTTCTCCATTTAATTACAGGGACATCCGAAACCTTGATAGGTGAGATGCCAGGATTGCTCCCTTCAAAGCCAGGAGGCAGAATGTCATCCGGTGCTGTTCCAGTTGAATGTGGCAACCCTGACACCTTGGCCTGGAGGTGATCCTGAGCCCCAAAGCCAACTTGTGAAGGAGAATCCTCAGAAAGAAAAAGCCTCACCTGTAAGAAGGAAGGCAATAATTTTCTCTGCATTAAGACAGTGATACCAGATGGAACAGGATTTCAAACGTCAAGAATAGAAACCTTTAAACTGCAGCAAACAAAACTATCTTAAACCGAAGATTGTGACTAATGAGCGATTAAAAAATAAAATGAAAATGTGAAATGAATAAAGTAACAATAGAAGAAAGAAAATGCAAATACACAAGGTTGAACATCATTGGACTCAAACAATTCAACTTTGCATCGTAATCTACTCTAAACAAAACCAAACTCAAGACATAATGTTTCACCATCAAACCAAATCATGGATTATTCGGCTACAGGAAGAAAATATTCAACTTGCTTAATATTGAAAGAATATGAGTAATCAAATAGCAATAATCTACTTATAACTGATCAGCAGAACATTAGATGTCTGGTGATTGAAAGGAGTTCTCAGATGGAAGTATAGATTTCATGAATGAAATACATACATTCATCCGAACTACTTTGCTAATACCAATTCTAAGGTCAGCTAACGTCACTTATTGACGTTGAGAACTCTAATATGCACAACCTGTATTGTGGAAAGGTGTCCAGTCTAGGTTGCTTAAAAACTGACTATGGTTTCCAAATTAAGGGCTGCCCAGAAATTGGAAAATCCAGCATCTGTGCCACCATGGTCAATGATTGAAATAACATTAAAAGAGAGATAATCGTCGCTGGATTACACAACAAATAAAAATAAAAGGCTGCAACATGAAGCACTAGCAGAGGGGATACACAAGAAGAGCCTCAAGGTGAACTCAAAAGTAATTTGCATCACTTTGTTTCTATCACCAGTAGAATTCAAAACAACAGATACAAGCAGATCTCTTTCCCCACATTATGACATCAGAGTTTAGTAAAATTCCACAAAAATTGTTTGAAAAGCAACTCTTCTCTTCAATTGCCATGCTGAAGATACTAAGAGAACAGAACAATCTCAATCCAAAATATGCTTGGAGACACATCATGTGCTGCCTTATAGGAAATCAATGATAATTTCAATATGCTGGTCATAGGAGAGCATCAATCCCCGTCCAGTCTGATTCCCTGGCATGGCATCTTGATGACCATTTCAACCAAGTTATTAAAATCATCCTCCGCCATTAAATTCATCTGAATTCTTGAACTTATTCATTCTCCAAAAGAAAGAAGGAAATAATTTCAGAAGCAATCTGATTTACAGAGTTCAGTTGATACTATAATGGAACAATATCTGATGAAGTAGCAGCAAAGACAAGACATGTGCTAAACACAGTTTGTAATGTATGATAAGTACTTAACTGAAATTATATAACCAGAAAAAACTGCCTAGTAAACACAGCTTGACAACAAATTATCAACAGTTAACAACAAAGGCATTTCAATTAACTACTTCCCAATTTCGGTCTCATAATCACTCCATCTAAATAAGAGTAACTACAAGCTTGAAAAACTATCAGTTTGATAAACTTAACCATAGAGACTGATAGAGTGACAAAATCTCTTCACCACAGGAGTTGATTCATTGTTCCAGCAAAAAATAAAATGACAAACCACTCTGATAAACACGGGACCAAACTGCATGCCGGCTTCAGAATCCTCTCTTTTGCCGTTTCAACTTCCAAATCATGCTACCATCACTTCACCAACTACTCTTATAATTCCAACATCTTGTCTATTCTCTAACATTCTAGTGTCCCCAGATAGAATCTTAGCAAAAACTAAATTACATTCTGCAATTCCTACTCTCAAGTACAATAAAGAATGCATGTAGAATAACTCCACAAGTTTCGAAAGTTGCGACGTTTGACACATCACAGAGAAAACTAAACATTTCATACGTAACACAAAACCTACAAAATTTCAATTGCCGAAACTTCTTTTGAAATACAGAAATGCAACCCAACAAATAATCACAAACCCACTTCACAAATTCACAAAATGAAAATGCCATTGCCAAATCAAGCACAATGAAACAAAACAAGTTGAAATGACGAATCAATCAGCAAAAAGTAATAATCTTTAATTCAGTTTCAACTGATTCAGTTAATTAAGTTGAATAAATCCCAATATCCAACAATCAATCCTCTCCTTTACCTGACAAAGATTAACATCAGGAGCCCAAGTAACTCGTTTCGATTTCTTCAATCCTCGCATATTTACACTAAAAACCTGACCAACTACAAAAGTCCCTAAAAACCCTCCTTTACTCTAATTTCCAATTTACAAGTTTCAAATTCACCAATTTAGGATTTTGATTCACCATAAACATCTTCCTCCCAACTCTTCAATTTGAAAAAAAATTCCGTTGCTTACGTCATCATTTCACTAAAAACCCAACCAAGGAGAAAACAGAGATTACAAATCCACAGATTCTTTCTAATCGAGAGATCCTAACAAGAGAACCCTAGATCCTCTGCTCTTATAATTCGTCGCCGTTTCGATGCGCTTCTTCTTTTTATTTTATATATAATTTTTTGATTCTCTCTTTTGCCCTTTTCATCTTTCTAGTATTTATACGTCAGAAAGTATTCAATCTACTTCTGTATGCTGGGCGGACAATACCACTCTCGGGGCAAGCGCGTTGTCGTTGGGATTAAATTGGGGAAGAGGTAGTGGGATGCACGCGCTGAGGAAGTTGTTTGAAATGTTGAAGATTCCGACTGGAGTCTCTTTTATTTATTTATTAAAATTAAAATCAAAATTTTGAGTGAAACGATGAAAGGACAGAATGCTCTTCTGATGCAAACCTCCACATCTGCTCTGCTCTCTGTCTTTAAATGTTTCCGCCACGTGGCATTTACTATTATTTTTTTTTACATGGACTGGATTGATTCCATAATTTCAGTGGCCCAGGTTATTTGGACTTTTACATAAATATAAAGTTGGGATAATTATACCATACACTTAATTTCAGTTTTATTTTGTATAATATATGTTCCATTAACATTAGTACTTTTAATTTTGCAATTTGTGGACTTGTTTTGCAATTTTTACGGATCAACTATCTTGTCCAACCCACGTGCT
>CANYCX012789949.1:0-24572 GCA_948193385.1 Breynia disticha f. nivosa
TTAATAAAATCAACACCTATCACTGCTCATCAATATACTACTCTTCATACAAATCTCTAAAAAAATAATAAAAAATGTTAAGAGAGTGGGTTTTGACTAGGGATGGCAGCGGGTCGGGTACCCGCGAAAAAAGCCAAACCCGAACCCGAACCCGAACCCGTTTAGCTTATAAGCTACCCGAACCCGTCCTGAACCCGTTTATATAAGCGGGTTCGGGTTCCGGGTACCCAGAGGGATAAACTCATACTCGACCCGAACCCGCGGCAGGTATGGTTTTAAATACCCATACCTGTCCCAAACCCATTTAAATCGGGTTCGGGTAGGTTTTTACGGGGCGGGTACCCGCGGGTAGTTAGATTTTTGCTACCCGCTGCCATCCCTAGTTTTTACTCTCTTAAACAAGAGAGTAACTATTCAACTATGTTAAAATTAGAAGAGTTTGATTAAATTAAGAGATTCTCTTAGAAATGATTTTTCTTACATATTCTCTTATTTAAGAGAAAAGAGTCCTCAAGAGAGACTCTTGGGGATGCTCTTATACTCTTTATCCTTTAGGGCAACTCCAACCCACGCCAATTTGACGTGGGTAGAGTGTTTTTGCAGTATGCGGAAGGGTCCAACCGGACCCCTCCCGTACTCTATTTTACTACAGGCTAGCATTGTTGTTATACCATTCATTTTTTTTTATTTTTTTAATTATATAAATTAATTTTTTTATTTTAAAATATTAATTAAATATATAGTTAATATTATAATTTTTTTAAAGTATTTTTTTAAAAATAATATTTTTATGTATTAATGTTTTATTGATATTTAAATGGTACTTTATACGTAAAATAATTATATTAATTACTTAATTATTAAATTCAACTAAAAAATAAATTATATAAGAATATGTTTGAATTATTCTTTTTAGTGATAAAAATAGAGTAAAACTGGTTGAAGTGAAATAGGGCAAACACTGTAGCTACTGTATTTTTGAGTAAAAATATTGTATTTTTGAGTATGTGGTTGGAGATGACCTTAGATTTAAACCCTAAATCTTGAACTCTCTAAAATTTAAATTCTTATAGTTTAACCTACCATTTAAAATTTTGACTTAATATAAAATTTTAATATATATATATTATTAATTTTGTTTTCATTAACATGATATAATTTAACATAAATGAGGAGAGATGTAAGTGCTAAGTCGTTTATGAACGGGTCGACGAACAAGTTCGTAAACATCATCTTAAACAAAATTGTTTATTAAGCTTTCAATAAACTCGTGAACATGTTCATTTACTAAATTCATTTAAGATGTTCGTTTCAAGCTCGTCAACATATGTATAAAAAAACATGTTTTAGGTTTATGAACAAGTTTTTTAGCTCTTCAACTTTAACGAATAAACTGAATCCTATTAAAGAAAGAACCTTCGAAAACGGCCTTTTTTTTTATCTTTAACGACAATTTGACTATTCAAACAGAAAATTCACAAAAAAAAAAACGAAAAAGAAAGAAAATTCCATCCAATTAATCAAAATCACAAAAAAAGGTCCCACCTAAAACGAAAGAAACATTTATCAACTTATCATCAGTACACATTTCATCACTGATTTTCCAAGCAAAAAGTTACAGATACTGTAGCTTTGATTACGATTTTTGTCCTGAGATTGAGAGAAACACGCCTCTCTCTCTCTCTCTCTCTCTCTCCCTCTCCCTCCCGCTGACCTAAGAGAAAAAAACAAATACACCTTATTCCAACTTGGTAATAAGATTTATGTTTAAAAAACTCACTCACAGAGATGAATGATTCTCATTTACTAAGAAGTTAGTGAGTGGTTTACGTCTCTACGTTGTCTTTGAATCCCCACCCAACAAACTTTCTGCTTTCTTAGCTGAGCTAAGCTAAATTGTTAAGGAAAAGTTCCCTTTTTGTTAGTTGTTTGATTAAAAAAAGAGTTTCTTTGTGGGATTTAATGGTGGGATTGATGGAACTTTACGTCCTAATTTGATGTTGGTATGTATGTTTTTAACTTCTATGTGCTTTTTTTTTGGATTTTGTTTTTGGACGATTATTTGTTTAGGACATTGTTGTTTGTCTGTGAAGCGTGTCAAATGCATAGTTGTTTGATGTTTGGGTTTTGTGGTTATTGCATGGGAACCTTAATAAAGTTACGTTTTTTATAACGATGTCTCTTCAATTATATTAAAGGCATCTATGTTTTTATCTGATTTAAAATGGGTTCTTTTTGGGGATTTGCAAAGCAATACATTTAACTTGTTCTAAAGTAAAGGAACACATTTTCTTGCTGATTTCTCGGTTCTTCGTCTTCTTATTCACTCACTCGCTTTTCAGCTTCTTGTTCATGTATGTTTTTATAGCTTGTAATGATATTAATGATTGCTTCGCCAATAAATTATGATTTGAAATTCAAGTTCTTCAAGCTTGGTATGAATATGAAAAATGAAAGTAGTTAATTAGAAACAAAAGTTTGAACTTTGTTGGGTTTTTTCAAATTCACTTTAGTTGCTGAAGATGTTATGCATGAAATGAATTGCAGTTATGCAGAGTGGCACAGAGACATAAGCATTCTAGAGAAGTGGCAGAGCAATGGAAACAAGTGAAATAATTGAATCTGCTGAAGTAATTGGTTTGCCTTCCCCGCTACCTTTGACAGTCGGAATAGCTATCGATGCGAAAAGACAGAGCAAACATATCCTAAGATGGGCGCTGGAGAAGTTTTTAATGGAGGAAGATGTGGTTTTCAAGTTGATACATGTTCGTCCAAAAATTACATCTGTCCCTACACCTAGTATGTCTCTTCTCTGTATGATTCTCGCTTGCATTTTATAAATGATTGTTAGTTTTTTCTTGAATTCGCATCCTGATCTAGTTTGAAATTTTCAAGAGGATGACTTGATACTTTGAGCCATCTGTTTATTTTTTCTCCCATTTCTTCTAGTGGGAAATTCAATTCCTATATCACAAGTGCGAGATGATGTTGCAGCAGCTTATAGGAAGGAAACGGAGTGGCAGATCAGTCAGAAACTACTTCCTTTCAGAAATATGTGCAGTCAAAGAAATGTAAGATTTCTGGACTCTTCTCGTATAAACACATGGAGTTAATCCTAGGACTGGAACTTAAAATGTCATGCTTGATACAGGTGCATGCAGAAATTGTAACAGTTGAATCAGATGATGTAGCGAATGCTATAGCAGAGGAGGTTACGAAGTGCTCTATCAATAAGCTTGTCATTGGAGCTTCTTCACGTGGCATGTTCGGAAGGTATCTGCTCTATTAACAATTTTTACTCTAACGTAGTGTTTTCGTTACAAAAAACCGAATGCCTGTCGTGTTCATCCTTGTAGAGTTTAGCTTGACGGACATTGTTTGAAACTGGTGGTTTAGTTCCTTGCTAAGGGTGACAGAATGGCTTAGACAAAGAATGAAAATGAACTTCAATGAGTGAATGAATTGTTATGAGATTGTAATATTGAATTTGAAGGTCATAAAAATGGATAAAGGTGGCAAATTTGCTGGTAATAATTATTGCAATAAGATTTTTCCAATTCAAAAACACTTTCTTCTCTGCAGGAAACTCAAGGGACAAGATCTTTCATCAAAAATATCAGTTAGCACACCAAACTTCTGCACAGTCTATGCTGTTTCAAAAGGAAAACTGTCATCAGTCCGCCCATCAGATTCGGAGTCAATTGGAACCATTAAAGATGATGTCAATATTAGAGATGACATTACGCATTCAAGTTCTTCCTCAAACAGCTCAAGCTACACAAGAAGCTCACAAACAGGTAGTTTGCTTGAAATTGCCCGAAACATTAGCTGAAGAGATTCATTTTCTATTAATTGAAAATTTTTAGTTTACTGCAACAAGGCACATTCGCAAATGCTTTTGATGCTTGATTCGGTTTTCCAAGCTCATAGATTTCAGGAATTGTTGCAAAGCCATGATAGATTTTTTTAATATATTTCTGGAATTTGCAGATGTCAACTCTGTTGCCTCATCGTCTTATTTCCATTCTCCATCTCTGCCAATGCAACGCTTCCAAGCACTTTCATCTATCAACCAGGGCCTTATCCATAAAAATACAAGTTCAATTGGGACTGATAATTCCGGATGCCAATCTATTGATATGCTGGAAGGAAAGGACGTTTTACCTTCTTTTCGCAGCATTTCAGCAATTGGACCGCCATTCAGTACAGTTTCAAGTTGCAAAAGCATGCAAACTGATTACCAGGCTTGGTCTGATGAGGTTTCCAATTCTGATGCGATCTCCGAGTGTTCTTCTGCAGATAGCCAGGTATCATCTTCAATCATCTCTGTTGACATCCATTTCATCTCTAAGACATTCTTTTGATGTAATCGCTGGAAGATTGACCAGTATTGAATGGCAACTTAAATGCAAACACTGCAGCAAAGGCGAAGTGGTTTTAGCTCTGCTTATTTTCCGGGGTCATTGTAGGATAGATTGTTGCAAGTCTTACACTTCACTCATTAATGCAGGCAAACATCACCTTTGAGCTAGAGAAGCTGAGGACTGAACTCAGACATGTTCAAGGAATATATGCAGTTGCTCAAAGTGAGACAATAGATGCTTCTCGAAAGGTCAGTGGCTTCAACTGACTTTTAGTTTATTTTTCAAACCATGCAACTTGCTGATAATGTGATTACCTCTGCATGGTTTAATTCAATTGATTTCTGAAATTACGTTTCCAGAAATTATCAAAGTTGGTTTAAATAAAAAATAATAGCATTAGTTTGAATGCAGTAAGTTATGATTCTTTGATCTGGCCGTAATAGGGTTACTCAGTGTCTAATAAATCTGACAGCAAGCAATCTTGATTCTGCAATCAGCTGTCTCTTTTGATTTTCACATGTCAGTTCAATACCACGGTCTTTTTCATTGAGAATTAAGTGTCTAAACAATGGCTTCTTCCTCAGTTACTTGATCTTAGCAAACGTCGGTCAGAGGAAACAATGAAGCTTGAAGAAGTGAGCAGTAGAGAAGAGAAAGCTAAGGAAATGGCCAGACTAGAGAAGGAAAGATATGAAGCTGCAATAAAAGAAGCTGAGCACCTCAAGGATTCTGCAGAAAGGGAAGCAGCAGAAAGGCGAGACGCAGAGACAAGAACTCTACGTGTAGCCAAAGAGAAAGAAAAGATTGAGAAGGTTCTTACAGGTCCTGTGGAGCAATACCAGAAGTTCACCTGGGAAGAGATTGTGTCTGCGACCTCTTCATTCTCAGAAAATCACAAGATTGGGATGGGAGCATATGGAACAGTTTATAAGTGCCATTTACATCATACAACTGCGGCGGTGAAAGTTCTTCACTCAACAGAGAATCATAATACTAAGCAATTCCAAAGGGAGGTATGTATTTTCTGCAGATCAACCAATATTGAATCTCTGCAAGTTCCCCTCTGCATTGTAAAACCGATGAAATTTGTTTTTTTTTCCCTTATTCCAGCTAGAAATTTTAAGCAGCATTCATCATCCACACTTGCTTATCCTAGTTGGTGCTTGTCCGGACCACGGTTGCCTGGTTTTTGAGTATATGGAGAATGGTAGCTTAGACGACAGGTTGCGTAGGGTGAACAAAACACCACCTATCCCTTGGTTCGAGAGATATCGAATTGCTTGGGAGGTAGCCTCAGCCCTTGCTTTTCTTCACAGCTCCAAGCCAATGCCAATCATTCATCGCGATTTGAAACCAGCTAATATTTTGCTCGATCACAATTTTGTGAGCAAGATTGGTGATGTTGGACTTTCAACAATGCAACATTCAGATGCTTTCTCTTTGTCTCTTAAATTTAAGGACACGGGGCCTGTCGGAACCCTCTGCTATATGGATCCTGAGTATCAAAGAACTGGAGAAATTTCTCCAAAATCTGATGTTTATGCCTTTGGTATGGTGATTCTGCAGTTATTGACTGCAAAACCAGCAATTGCTTTAGCACATGTGGTAGAAACAGCAATAGAGGACGGTCGGTTAATGGAGATTTTGGATTCGGAGGCTGGAAATTGGCCGTTTGAAGAGACAACAGAATTGGCTAATTTAGGACTACGCTGCGTCGAGATGCGGCGCAAGGACAGACCTGATTTGAAAGAACAAGTACTTCCTGCATTGGAGAGGCTAAAAGCTGTCGCTGATCGCGGCCGTACTGAAGCTTCAAGTACCCAATCTGGACCATCTACTCCTCCAAGTCACTTCATCTGTCCTATCCTTAAGGTAAGCCTATAAGAACCCTCCTGCCTGTACAACTATTCTTTTGCAGAATGTGGTTGAAATGCTAGATGTATTATGTTGGTTTTGCAGGATGTAATCAATGATCCTTGTGTTGCTGCTGATGGATACACATACGACCGGAAAGCGATTGAGAAATGGCTCGACGAGAACGATAAGTCACCGATGACAAATCTGCCATTGCCGAGTAAAAATCTCTTGCCAAACTACACACTTCTTTCTGCAATTATGGAGTGGAAGTCAAAGAAATAGAAGCACATGTTCATTGCTCAAGTTAAACATACAAGGGAACGTTTTCATGAGATTCCCAAGCAACAAAAGCTTATTGTAGAGTTTAAACCATATTAGAGCATATGTTTTTTAGGTTTTTTCCCTTGTAAAAATAAACAATTTCATACAAATTGATCTTATGAGTAACGATTTTCTGTACAGTGAAAAAATTGAAGAAAGCAAAGAAGAGGAAAATCTATAAGAATATGTAAACTCATAAAATCAGTGTTATAAAAATTAGATTAAAATAGCCGATTGAACCGGTGAGCCGGTCACTAATCTGAGCCTGTTTTATCATCTAGACTAGTTGTAAGTGAACAGATATCAAACCGGTGAAAAATCATTGAACTAATGGAGCGGTTCGGTTTAAGTATTGAAAAAATTTTAACATATTTTTATTCATTTATATATAATTTTTATATTACTTATTTAAATAGTAAAATGACTGGTCAGTTTTTTTTTTCAGTTTGGTCACAGATCCGGTTTTGATAACATTGAATAGAATTGAGTATGAAAGTGGGTAAATAGAGTAAAAATATTCATTTCCTAAAATTGAAGGATGACAACGGAATATTTGGAAATATTAGGAATCTCGTAATAATTGTACGAAGAAACAACCACAGCTTTGCGGCCGCGAGAGCCAATCAGTCACGTCCACGTCACTAATCCAACAAACATACCCGTCGAAAGCTTCCCTCTGCAAAACCAAACCCATTCCTCTGCAGAAAGCAAATTCGGATTCCAATCCTCTCCCTATCTTCACCGTCCGAATTTCCCTTTATATACCTCCCGATCCCCTCCCCTGCTCGCCACCCCAATGACCAATCTCAAACTTACTCTTCTTTTTCTAATTTCCACTTTTGCCCTCACTATCTCCTCCGACAATTTCAATTCTCACCTTCTTCCCCGCCCCCTGATCATTGAATACTCCGGCGAAACATCTCCCTCGCCTAACAAAAATGAGCTCCAATTGCAATGCACCAGCTGGCGTTTCGCCGCTGAGGCCAATAATTTAAGCCCGTGGAAAACGGTGCCGGTTGAGTGCGCGGACTATGTGAAGGAGTATTTGATGGGACGGGGGTATAGTGTGGATTTGGAGAGAGTGGCGAGTGAGGCGGGTGCATATGCCAGGAGTTTGGAGTTGGGTGGTGATGGGAAAGATGTTTGGGTTTTTGATATTGATGAGACTTTGTTGTCTAATCTTCCGTATTATGCCCAACATGGATACGGGTATCTTCCTTTTAATCTTAAAATTTCATCTTTTTTAATATAAAGTTTACGACTTGCTAAATTGCTTGACAATTATATCATCTGTCTGCTTTCGTATGTTTTTGGATGCATTGTCTTGTAGTTTGACTACCAATTTGTCAAATTCTAAAATTCGTGACAAGTCTTTTTTTTTGAAGATCGTGACAAGTCTGTTAATAGTACTGAATTAGTGTTTTTAATTAATAAATTCGAATTTTTGATTGGATGGATTGATTGGATTGCAGATTGGAGGTTTTTGATCATGTGTTATTCGATAAGTGGGTGGAGAATGGGGAGGCACCGGCAATAGTGTCTAGTTTGAAACTGTATGAGGAGGTATTGGGGTTGGGATTTAAGGTGTTCTTGCTTACTGGACGGAGCGAGAATCATAGGACTGTTACAGAAGAGAATCTGATCAAAGCTGGGTTTCGTTATTGGGATAAGCTTATTTTGAGGTCAGTTTACTCGGTTATTTCTCCAATTTTCGTGCCTGTTTTGTTTGTTTAGATGTAGTTAATGATAATTTGAGAAGAATGAGCTTGATTTGTTTAAGTGACTTGTTTTAAGTCAGTCATTATTGAATATATATTTTCTGTCATTCACAGCTTAGATTGTAGTTAATGATAATTTGAGAAGAATGAGCTTGATGTGTTTAAGTTAATTTGTTTTTAAGTCACTGATTGTTGATGATGTATGAATCATGCACAGTTCAGATTGTAGTTTGTTTTCAACCTGTGATAATGTTTTGTGTAGTGTAATGTGACTTGAGATTGATTGTAGTTTCGCTTTCAACTTGTGTTTATGTTCATTAAGATAATTTCACTAAATGATCTTAGCATTTAGACATTTGTAAAACATTACGCAATCAGGTGGCCTATTGCTGTTGTGGTTTTGCCATGTCCAGTATTTTTGGCTCAATTGTAGAGATAGGCTTGATTCAGTTAATATTTGTTTCTTCGATGTTTTCTTCTCCCTCTTCTCTCCTAGTTTAGACTTTAGAGAGTGGTTTCTTTAGTTGTCATGAAATCCTCAATCCTTTCAGATGTTTATGAGACAGCATTGGGCCTTCTTTTGAAGGATAAAAACTTAAAACATACCTTAAGAGAAAAATAGACGGTGCTTTCTGTGACTTAAATGTCACTTTATCAGTTTATATTCATTGTTAGAGGATTTTTTGCTTGAAAGGGAAATAAAATGAATCAACAATTTTGATGTCATCATGTTTATTTTTAGTTTATAGTCTTTTATTTTCCCTCTTTTAGCTTTCACATTTCTTTGACTAAATATTTAAACTTGATGAAATCTTAAATTTTGCTGTTTAGAATTTAGATCAATGAGTTGTAGTTCTCTTTATGAACCTGATTTGATCTGATCCTCATTTTTTTCTCGTTCTGATTGGGACTTGAAGCTAATGTTTTGGTGTGAATAACTTTGAATTGAATGATCAAGGAGACTATTGAGGAAAAGATAATAATAATATGGGAAGGTTCCCCTCTAGATATATATAGGACATTGATTGCTTACTGAAACCTGGTTTCTTATTATATATAGAACCTCAGAAGACAAAGGGAAAATGGCAACCATATACAAATCTGAGAAGAGGGATGAAATGGTGCAAGAAGGATACAGGATTCATGGTAACTCCGGAGACCAGTGGAGTGATTTACTGGGTACTTCAATGTCAAATCGCTCCTTCAAGCTTCCAAATCCTATGTATTACATACCTTAACTCTGTCATGATTCCTACCTAATCATTGTGATAAAAATATTTGTGCATATGCAAGAATGTGTTCTGCAGGCATCTAAATTCTCTGTTATTTTGTCGGAGCGATTTATGATGCCATCTCATAATTGTACATAGGCCATGCCCAACTACCATCTAATTTCTGGAACCAATCAAAAAGATTGGCTTCTGGTGGTTTCTGTTCTGTTTCTGGTTTGGCATGCTTGTTGTTCTAATAATATGTAACGACAAATTCTTGTATTCTGAATGAAAGTTGAAGTTCAGTTTGTCGCGTCGTTAACGTGAACATCATTATTTGTGACATAAACATTGCTCCCGGCCCTTTTCTTACATGAAATGACAGTTACCCAAGTGAATATTACCCGTTCGACAGAATGCCGCAATAATCAATCTTCCTTGTTCAAGGAAACTTTTGGTGTGCTTCTGAAAATACGTTCAAGCACTCAAAGCATAATATACGTAATTCTAGGAAGAATTGATTGGATCCACTTGCTTGGCTTTCCCTGTGGAATAAGTTAACTTTAGTGTCTGATGGATCGTTTTACGATGTTCTTTTGTTTTGCACATGTCACTCCATGAACATGACTTGTCCCAACCAGTACACACCCTGTGTCTCACTCCTCCATTTACATGCCTTTCATGTTGCTTTTCTCACATTCACAACTTGCATTATTTAAGAGGACCACTCCTCTGGTTATGCCTTCCCCACTTTTGAATAAACGTCGAGCCACATTGCTAGGCCAAGCCTCACATCGGTCCCTGCCTTGTTCTTTGGTGGCTCCAAGTAAATGAATACGTAATTTAACTTTATTTTCATTGTTGTCACGTAATCTTATTATCGCCCCGAAAAGTAGTAATGCACAAACCCATCGCAATGACCAAATTCCGTCATAAATAGATAGATTTAACGACAGAAAACGATGTAATAAAGCTCGTTGCTAAATAAAATACATTATATGCTACGAATTAAACAAAGGGGAAATTTTTTTAAATTCTAATTTAAGCATAGAAGTGAAATAGTGATAGAGATCAATGTTATAAAAACCATACTGAACTGGCTGGTCGGACCAGTAAACCGGTGAACCGGTCACGAGTCGGGTCCTGGCTCACCATTCAAACCGGTCTGCAAGCGAACCAACATTAAACCGTGAAAACTGGTGAACCGGACCGGATTAACATATTAACAAATATTAAATAATTTAAAAATTAAATAATTTTGCATATTTATATATACTTATTTATTTATTTATGTTATTTTTGAATTACCGATTCGGCCAATAAACCACCGGTTCGACCAATAAACCAACTATTCAGTCCTTTTTTCAGTTCGGTCATCGGTCCTGTTCATAGAGATTGATGCGGGGTTCTACTGCCGGATACTTCTCGGGACGATAGTGTCCCAATCAGTTGTGTGTTGCTAAAAAGATCAAGGCCATTACATAGGTTGCGTTATTGTGGGGACAACTTAACCAACACTTACATCAAACTCATCAATCTTCGCCGCCCATTTGCATTCCGCCTCAACTACCCTTTTGATATCTCACGGCTGTCATATTTGGTGACAAACTAACAATTAATACTATCCATCTGATCACATGAGCGCTTAGATAAACTAGTGTAATGTTATTTTAGTTTAACAGGTAATCTCGAATTCAAATTTTGAGTGTACAGCTGTATTATAACTTGGTTAGGAGAACTTCTTGGTTGGGAGGGCTTATCGGTTGAGAGAGCTTTATCGTCCTTGTGGTCCTGCTCAGCTCGAACGAGAATTAATCTGAACTGTCCAAAACATCTCGTGGTACATATTAGAAAAATATTATCCATCCGAATGTATGATTCCCGATAAACATTTTTATTCTTAAAAAACTTGAACAACATTTGTTTGCATATTTGTAGAATAGTGATATTTAAGTTGAAAATTTTTAACGACATATAATATTAACGGAAATATAAAGGATGAAGAGAATGGTCGCCTTTTATAATGTATATTCTGATAATTTTGTAATTTTTCACATATTAACAAAATTGTAAGAAAAAAAAGAGAGATTTAAGAAAATCTAATGTTATTATGCTAATATGATCTGTATGAGTCTGGCTTGAGCATTCACTTCAGCACATGTCTTTCAACCTCAATTGCTCAATTTCTTCCAACCTCATTAATTTCCATTTCAAATTTTGTTTTATTCGATTTATTTACATTTTATTTGTCATCTTAAATAACGTAAAAATA
Organism: Breynia disticha f. nivosa; assembly: GCA_948193385.1. NCBI lineage: Eukaryota > Viridiplantae > Streptophyta > Magnoliopsida > Malpighiales > Phyllanthaceae > Breynia > Breynia disticha. The sequence continues at coordinate 11,744 of CANYCX012789949.1, forward strand.
ATAAACATCACAGTTATTCGAACGGAGAGCTTAATTAATTAAGAAAGTCTTGTTTTGTGAATAATAATGGGAAGTTTCACCTAAATCTGGGATTCCACACAAAGTTCACTTCTATCTCCATCTTATTGTCCTCTCTCTCACGCTTTCCCAAAACAACTTAGAACTATGTTTTCACTTCAACACGTCCAATCCCTCTGCAAAACTCTATGTTCACTTCAAAATCCTACATTTCCATCTCCATAAACACTCATTTTCTAGCTAAATTATATTTTTCCAATAAAGCAAGATCAAGCTTATACAAATGACCATCACCATGAAGCTAAAATTAACCCTTGGACTAACCTCAGCACTTTTCTTGATCATTCTCACTCTCATATTTATTTTATGGAAAAGGAACACAAGAAAACACCAAACTGACATAGAGAACAAAGCTGAAAATGCCATGCTTGGCAACATTGGAACGGAGAGAGAAGACTTGGTGACATTTCATGGTGGTCTAGACCTTACTATAGCTGATATTCTTGATGCTCCTGGTGAAGTTATTGGGAAGTCGAACTATGGTACTTTGTATAAGGCTTTGATTCAAAGAAGTGGTTGTGTGAGACTTCTTAGGTTCTTGAGGCCTGTTTGCACTGCGAGAGTTAAAGATTTTGGTGAGGTTGTTCAGTTTTTGGGGTCCATTAGACATCCCAATTTAGTTCCTCTTTTGGGGTTTTATGGAGGTTCTCGAGGCGAAAAGCTTCTTATTCATCCATTTTTTAGGCGTGGAAGTTTGGCTGATTTTATTAGAGGTATGAATATGTTGCTTTGTATTTGATTGCTTTTTTGATTTTTTGGCTGGTTACTCAGAAAAAAATGCACGATTTTGCTCTGGAAAGTTAGATTTTTTTGCTGAAAGAAAATGGTTTTCACCACTTCAAATTAATTAAAAGGTGTTAATATCTTTGTGGTTAATCTTTTACATTGAAGTTCATGCTTTGTTCAATCTGTTCCTTGCCAGTTTTGAAGGCTAGAATATGCAGAAAAGTTCCTTGCAATTCTGTATATCATGTTCTAGTTGAAGGTTGTCTCTTTCTGTTTTAATGATCTGTTTCCCCCCTATTTGATGGATCTTGAGGAACTAGACAACCAAAAACTTCAATGACTTGGCTTTACATTTTGGAGGAGGCTTTCAAGTTTTAACCTTGATTTTGTTTTATATCTTTGAATTGCTTTCATCCGTGTAAGTTCTGGAGATGGAACTCGTCGGTGATTGTTTGACCGAGGACTGCATCAAGATTGAAACTTTTGTTTTGAATGCATCATCTAGACTAGATCTCTTATTGAGCAATTAGTCAACACATTTGGTTGTTTTGATTTGCAGCTTCATTTATGAATGTCGGCACCAATATTTTGTCATCTTCCTCTTTTGATCTGATGCATTGTGGCAATGCATATGATACAATGAATAACATTATCTTTTACGTGCAGTTGACAATTCTGAGTCTCATAATTGGAACATCATTTATAGGATATCCGTTGGTTTAGCAAAAGGATTGGATCATCTTCATACAGGATTACAGAAACCTCTAATTCATGGGAATCTCAAGTCGAAAAATATATTATTAGCTCGGAATTATCTGCCGTGCATCTCAGATTTCGGTCTACATTTGCTTTTGAATCCTGCAGCTGGCCAGGAAATGCTTGAAGCTTCGGCTGCGGAGGGATACAAAGCACCAGAACTTATCAAAATGAAAGATGCAAGTGAGAAGACTGATATATACTGTCTGGGAATAATTTATCTCGAGCTTCTTTCAGGAAAGGAGCCTATTAGCGAGAATCCCACACCTGATGACGACTTTTATCTGCCAACATTCATGAGAAATGCAGTTCTTGATCAGAGAATTGCAGATTTATACCATCCTGGCTTGCTTGTTAATGACAAGCATAGTGAACAACCAGTTACAGAAGAACGCGTAATCAAATACTTTCAGCTTGCCACGTCCTGTTGTTCGCCTTCTCCTTCTCTCAGACCAAACATTAATCAAGTTCTTCAGGATCTTGACGAAATTGGAAGTTACGAAGATGACATTTTTGGGAAAAATTGAACAGAGTTTGGTGGTATGTCATTGTTGAGTTGCCAGGCAAAATTTTCAAGGTCGTGCCTGACAATAATGACAGCAATGATGGCACTAACGCACATGGGAAAAGGTATAAATGGTTACTCTTATGAACCAAAGAAACTTGAAAATTTCAGCTACAAAACAAGAATTCTCCAGGTTTTTGATGTTAACATTTAGCCAGAAAACATTTTAGCAAGGATAAGTTGAAGGCAAACGTACACATCTCAAGGCATTTATCAGAAGTTGTGGATTCCTTGTCAGATATTGGAAATCCTTTATTGCTAAAAGTATCAACAAAGCAAGATTATAGATCTTCCATGGTCCCCAATGTAGCCATATAAGTTCGATGAGAAAGAGCCAATTTATCAACAGGGAAAATGTAATGTTTCTTTCATCCACCTCAGAAAAAAACAAGGCCATTGCTTCTTTTAGCATCGGAATATTTTTGCAGTTTGGACTGTTGTGAACTCTTCATCAAAGATCAGAGCCTGTCAGTTTCAGACAGGCACCGGACTTTCTGCTCTCTGGTATGTGAATAACTTGCAGTAAACAGCAGTAGTTTTCCAGTTGTGTCTGGTGATATTGAAAAGTTTGGTTCTCACATTTTGTTCTCATTAACAAACTTACTGTATTGTTCAGATTGTTAAATGTCAGATTAAATCTTAACTCACTGATATGAAAAACTGTATAGATTAAAAAGGGTATCTTTCTGAATCAGACTCTAATTTCCACCTCTGCATATTTATAATTTAGCAGTCAAGTAAATTGGTGTATGAGTGATCACTATCTAGCAGAGAGAGAGGAATGAGTTCATCTTTAAGTTCATTAATCATCACAACTACTTTATAATAATGTTCATTAAAGCTTCAATTTGAATCACTTCTTTAGTAACTTTCTCAGCAATTTCTGGGACCACTTGTCAATTTATTGTTCTTTTTCCTAGTGGTCACTCATCTAGTCATCCAGGATAAAAATCATTTCCTTCTTGGACCCAACTCATCAAAACTATTATTTTCTTTTCTTTTTTCTACTAACTGTATAATAATTCCTTCACAACTTCAAAACGTGTATCAATGCCAATGTTTTAAGCTGGTTTGTGCCAAGAGGTGCTTAAAACGTACCATATGCGTAGTAGGTGCATGTAATCGAACCAAATTGAATTTAATTTTTTTCGATTCTGTTTTTTTAGTTTATTCGGTTTTACTGGTAGAATTATTCAGTAGTTGTGGATAAACATGAATTCCTTCTTCCTCAATTCAAAGGCCAAGCTTCTGGAGTTCAAGTTTTGAGAATAGAGGAGTTGCATGATTAGAGAAGAATAAAAATGGAACTGAAACAAAAAAAAAGCTCAAATTAGTAGTGATCTGACACAAGCAAAGCTCTCAAAGTATTCATAAGCAGTACAGGAAAAGAAACTTGAGCCATATTTTCTATGGTTACTCCACAGATCAGAAGGAAAATCACAAAGCTTCTTGATACTTCCATTTTTATTATCATAACGTATGAATTGTCCAGGGATGTGTAGCACCATAAAGGATTCATCCTCACTTTCTCCCCTTTCAAAATACAGTATTTCAACTGCATAATTATCAATCCATTCAACCCTTTCAAGATTAATTCTGTGCTTTACCTCCCACCTGGAATAATCACTGCACATCTCATACACTTCATACTGTGTTGAAGGTGTATAGGACTCAATTTGAATCAAATGGCCTCCTGACTCTCCAAAATACGTGATGCTTCTTCCTTCCCAGTCTTCAATCGGTGCCAAGTCTCGAGGAATTGGTGTCAATGGCATTTCGCGAAGTTGCAGTGTATCAACAGTGAAGTACCACGAAGGACCCAAGTCGCTGATCCAGTGAACAGCACCATTCCAATAGACTCCACCTGCAAACCGTATAAAACTAGAGGCAGTGAAAGGACCACAGTTCATCCATGGCCCTCCTTTAGATGAGTATACGTTTATCTGATAGCGGTTTGGTCTCCGCCTGTTATCGGATTGGCTGACAGAAATCACCTTGTAGTAAGGTGATTTCAGAGGATCAAAAGCCAGACTAAGACCAACAACGTTACTGGGTGAACGAAGCGGAGGAAGAACTGTGTACTGCTTGGTCGTAGGATTATAAACATAGTATTTTCTGTTAGAAATGTGACTGCCAAAAGTATGACACAGCATCAATCCATTGCAAGAATGAATAATTTTGATGCCAGTTGTGTTGTGATTAACAAAGTTCAAGACTTTGAATGGAGCACTAGAATGATCAGGATCAAGACTGACAAAATCGTATTCCGGGTAAAAACTCTTGGAGAAGTTAGGAACAAAGAGAGCAGAAGGAGAGTTGATTCGCGGCGTTAGGCTGTGCGAGAAGCGAGGGCTGGAAATGAGTGAAAGCCATTGTTTAGACACACATTTGAACTTGAGGAGCGATTTGATGGGCAAGAAGAGTAGGATTTGGGTCAAAAGGTCCTCATTATTGCAAATGATTTCAGCCGATAGGAATGATATTGGCAATGCTGAACAAGAAGGATTGCTCAGTATGGTTCTTTTGTGGGCGAACATCTTGTTCATTATCAGACTTGGCTAGAATGTGCAGTTTTATAGTTTCCTCGTAAAGATGATTGCTTGGTAAGCTTGTTCTGCTGCGATTGTTGATTCTCTGGTACGCTTTGACTTCTGCTACTTCATTTCTGTTGATTGGTAGTTAATCTGATGGATGAATTAATATATTGCAGAAATGCTAACTATACCATGTATAATAATAGAGAAAAAGAAAAAAAAGACACAAAAATTGTTAACGAGGCTCGGTCTGTCAACAGTAGATTTACTCTACGATTTCCACTAAACAAATGTTTCACAACGATTACAATTTTTAAACAGATAAAACTATAAACATCCTCAAATTACAAGTTAACTAGAGGTTTTGTGATACTCAACTACTAAGACGTAAAACCTATTTGATTTGTTTTGCATATTCAGAAACCATTCCACACCATGATCTTGGATAGTTATCAAACAACTTCAACTCAACATTCTATAAAATATTTATGTGAACAAGTCAAAAGCTTGCCTCAGAATCATCTTTGTCTCATAAGTATATGATCTGTTTTGCATATTCAGAAACCATTCGAAAACAGCTAAAACAGCCCCTTCTGCATCCCCAGCATCTGATTCATCATCTGCAGAAACAATTGGCAATAATGACGACCTGTTAAACCAAATCCTGCTGCACCTTCCAGCGAAATCGCTCCTCAAGTTCAAGTGCGTCTCAAAACAATGGCAATCCCTCATCTGTAGTCCTCGCTTTGCACGCTGCCGTAAATCCCATGTCAACTCACCTTGTGCACTCATGGTGGAAACTTTCTCGACAAAAATAATGTATGAGTTCGTCAGTCTCGATTCCAGTCATTCTGAAGCACCCTTTCATTCTATCAGTTTTGTTAATGGCCCTGGTGAGACCAGAATCCTTCAATCTGTTAATGGACTGTTACTGTGTGCTAGCTTTCGAGCATTAGAAGACACAATATACTATGTTTGCAATCCAACAACTAAGCAATTTACTCAACTTCCTCCATTAGAGTTGCCTTATACTGATATTGGTTTTAACTTAGCTTTCGATCCTACTTAGCCTTCGATCCTTTGAAATCACCTTACTACAAAGTGGTTTGCGTGCGCAATTGTACTGATTTATTGGAGGAAGATGTTTATGTGCCTGATGACGAAGTTGTTTATGAGATTGATGTTTACTCTTCAAAAGAAAGGCATTGGATCAGCTCGGCAAAAGGTCCTTTCACCATTTCTGGTTATATCAACTTCGGAAGTGGCGTCTTCTGCAATGGTGCTATTCACTGGCTCAGCAGATGGGGAAATTCACTATACTTCGACGTCGATGAGTACCAACTTCACGAAATGCCAGCACCATCCATTCCTGAGGACAGGGAAGAGAGAAGGGCTGTGTATTTTGGACAATCACGAGGCCACTTGCATCTTGTTGAGATTTACGAACCGTCTGCCAGAAACTTCAACGTGTATGAGATGTCTGAAGACTACTCAGGATGGAATGTGAAGTACCAGGTTGATCTTGGTGCAGTTGTAACTGCATTTCCTGAGATGGCTAACAGATATGTTGAACCGGAGAGCTTGCATCATTATACTTTTCAAATACTTTGTGTTAGTAAGGGAGAAAGTACGACGACGATTCCTTTCTGGTGCTCCATATTCCTTCCAAAATCATACGTTTTAGCCTGAAAGATGGAACAAGTTTTGAGAAGCTTTGTGATTTTGGTCCGGATATTGAACACAATGTGTTTGAATGTCCATCTTACATGATGTTGTTGGTCAGAGCCTTTCAGTACTGTGAAAGTCTTGCTTGTGTCTGATAAAGTTTGGATTCCTGCAAATTAATTTAAAACATTAATGTCTTTCCAGATTCAGTTAATTATGATAGATGAAATAAAATGTTAATTTCTTTGTTGAATCTTTTGTCAACTCATTCCAACATATCCTATTTTTGTTTCAGTCAAGCAACATGTTTGATCATTGTTTCATCTTCAAGTTAACACGATTACGACCCATCAACCCAAATCATCTCGGATAGGGCATCTGATCAAAAAGGTAGGAAGGAAAAACCTATTTCAGGGTAAAAGGAAAAAATTTTCGCAACTTATGGTTGAGCCGAAAGAAGAACACTGTTGGGCGAGCGTTTTATACAAATCGCCACAAGTCATGGCGTATTACACTAACTAGAATTGCGAATCTAGTAAACTTAGAACTAAATTGCTAAATGAAACTGCAAAAGACATAATATCACAGCTTTCTTTAAACTCACAATGGTAAATGTTAATTCAACAGATGTATTGAATGTTATGAACAGAAAAGATATGCAGCTCAAGCCAATTATGGCTGCTATATGATCCCATCAAACAGAAACAAGACTTTCAAAGTATCCATAAGCCTTGCAAGGCACAATTTGACGGACATTTTTGTTCCAAACTTTCATCGGAAAATCCGGAATGATATCACAAAGCTTTCAGAGACTTCCATCCTTGAGATCATACCGAACAATTTTAGAAAGAATGTTAAGTATTAGAAACGGATTCTCATCTTCTTCACCTTCTCCAACGTATAAAATCTGATACCAATACCTGCTCATAATCAAAAACTGAGGTCCAACTCCTACATGCCACAGGACCATCTCAGGAAATGCAGCTGCAACACCATTAAGATCAACACTGTACTTCATCTTCCACTCAGAGTAGTCTCTGCACATTTCAAACACATCAAATCGAGATTGTGTATCATAAACCTCAACCAGATGCAGGTGGCCTCGAGACTCTCCAAAATAGAAGGACCTTCCCCTGTTCCGATATTTCGCGTTAATCGGAAGTTCTGGCATTTCTTTAACTTGGTTTTCATCAATGTTGAAATATACTGAATGACCTCGAGTGCTGAGCCAGTTAATAGCGCCATTGCAGAAGACTCCTGCTTCAAATAAAGTATATCTGCTAACGCTGAAAGTTTCTGTAGTAGAGATCGTCCATGACCCTCCTTCAAATGAGTATAAATCTATTTGATAACGACGTCCGAATTTGCGCATACAAATTACTCTGTAATGTGATGATTTTGAAGGATCAAAAGCTAAGCAAACCCCAACAACACGGTCGGCATTATAGAACTGAGGGAGTAAAGCATGCTGCTTTGTTGTAGGATTGTACACATAATACTTCACATGGCAAGTTCTTGATTCATAAGTGCGACTTCGACACAACAGTAATCCATTGCAAGATTGAAGAATATCAATGCAGGTTGGATCATTAACAAAAGCCAGAGATTTGAAAGGAGCATCACGATGGCTGGAATCAAGGCTCACAAAGCCAAATTCAGGGTTAACTTTCCGAGACAATTTGTCTATGAAAAATGCAGATGGGGAGTTGCAGAAGGGTTTAAGGTTGCAGATGGAATGTTGCCAGTGTTCGGAGACAGACTTGAATCTGACGAGTGATTTGTTAGGCAAACAGAGTAAAATTTCCTTCAAGAGGTCATCATTGTGGCCGATTATTTCTGCTGATATTGATAATGTGGAGCAAGAAGAAGATGGTTTGGATCTTTTGGAAGACATTGGAAGGAATTGTATGAGTTGTCTGTGTTTTACAGATTCCCTGTTGAAGTATGTTATTATATGGTTGTTGCTTGTCATGGAAGTTTTGAGTTTTGATTGTAATGAAAATCTTGATTCCTTTTCCAGGTCGAGAGTCAAACGAATTAGCTTCCTGAGCAATTTTTGATAATTAAAATAAGTTTCTGATAAGAGCTGAAATTTTCCGCTAGAAATTTGCCGAAGTAGATCTCACACATTTATGTGACTCGACGCGTTTTAAGTGCTTTTATATGCGTAAGTATGACACCTACCATACGATATTTTATTTTCAATTGTTTGAATTAAAAGTGAATTAAAAATAAATAAAGTGGAGACTTCTCAAACCACTAATCACTTGACAACATATGTTGATTTATAAAAATAACAAAAAAATCGTATAGAAAAAATACATTGTAAAAAACAACCAAAATGTTTTGCCTTCTGCTTTCACTTCTGCAATGCGGAAGCAAACTTTTTATCGTATCCGAAAAGAATTTAACGACACGTGTAGTACGGCGGAAAATAAATTCTTTACGACAATGACATCGTTACATGCTTTAAAGTCATTATTTTTATAGATCGACAGTTTGCACATGTGTAATTTAAGCTGGGAAAACATTACATAAGTAAAAAGAGTGACAATAAACACACTCAAACCACCAAATCTCAGACAAATCAATGCTATTAGAATTTTTTTCCTTATGCTGTAAACAAAAATGGATATCCACATCCCTTCACTCCAAAGTTTCAAACTTAGTTGATTGTGTTCCAGGGCCTATTCAACTTGAAATTTAACCATTGCCCTTCATAATCAATTTGCCAAGTAACATTTTCATCATGTTCAGCTCCTGATCAAAGCAAAGCTCAAAGGATTTGTACTCAGAAAACATCCCTTTCGTTTGGTGTGTCTGCTATCTGAACTGATGAGCAATTCTGGGACTGGCTTCTTCAGATTAACTTCAAGTCGATGCGGATGATTTATTCGCCAATGACGTGAACATGAAATTCCCGGAAAACATGGCTTCTTTGTCTGCCCTCCAGTTTCAGACTTGTTGGTCAGAGGATATTGATGGAAAACACTAAATCTATTGCAGAAGTTTAAGAACATCTACTACTACTATTACTACTAGTAATAAAATTAACAATGTACTTAAGAGGGTGAAAGAAATAATATGAAAACCATGAAGAGTAACTTCTCTTAAAAGATTTAGCAATTCTAACTGGAACACTAATTTAAGAGCTCATATTTGTGTGCCCATGTATGATGTAGAATTGTAATGCCAATGAACAGAAGAGAATGTTCCCAACCTACCCACTGCCAATCTCATGTCTCAAATATGTCACTTTTGCAACTGGTAACTATTTGTGTTTGAGCCCCAAAGACGAAAAAAGGGTTACATTTGTTCCCTGTTTTTCTGGTTTTACACATTTTTTGTAGAAGACGAGTTATTTTATTTTCGTTACAAGCAATTAACTGCCCAGTAGTCAAAATTGTTCTGATGAAGCAAAGCAAGCAATTTGAGTCAAAACACACAACAAGAATAGTGATTTACCTGTCAAGGAGAAACAGTTCACCTCCCGACGTACATACCTAGACATTGCCTGCAGATATTGAACAACTTTCAGTTGCTTAAGCAGAACTACTGACAATAAATAGAATCAAAAGTGACAAAAATGCATTTTTAATCTTCAGTTTCTAACTTAAGAAGTCCAAAGAAACACGTTAAACATACATTTGGACCAAGATTAGATTCAACAATCCTAGGTTCAATCCAACAAACTCCTTGCATAAACAGTATCGTGAAGCATTAGTTTTAAATAACGAGGAAAACCATGACATGCTTGAAATGGCATCATACCACCTCAGATAAGAATGGTTCCAGAACTAAGTTGCAGTGACTTCAATTACTGAAATTTCATGATAAAAAATCTATTCTTATCAAGACAATCACTGTTGCATGTACGATGTTGCAATCAGTACAAAAAGCAAAGATGAAAACATGCCTGGACAGCCCGCAATGTAGTATCATCTGGCTCCATTGTACCATCATCAGAAAAAATGTTCCTGTAATCACACAACCGCATTCTGAATGGTGAATAAGAACAGAAGGAAGACTAATAACTTAGACCAAGTTCCAGATCTCTGGTCACTGAGCGGCCAGCCCTCCACTAACTTGTTTATTAGCAAGCTCACATAGTCATGCCTCAATATCAAGGTTATGTTTTTTGGTTTCATCGTAGATATATGTTGATTGTATCCTAAAAATAAAAAATTGACACTATCTACACAGGATCCATATGAAAGTTCAAATGGAAATTGGCAAAGAGGAAAATTGCTTTGATGACAATCTTACCTCCATATCGCTTTCACAAGCTCCTCTTGTTTAGCCTCAGGAAGAATGGCGGTATCATAAGCAACAATATTTCCATAAAATATTCTTTCCAGCTCTTTCATCCATTTAGTCAATAGCAAGTTAACCTGTCATTTTAAGCATTCATGAATAAATGACAGAGCGAGTTCTTAAGACTATACAACAGGATAACACTATGCTGCACGACAAAATACTCTCAAAGTACTCACAAAGTACAAAAGTGCAAAACAAATTCAAAAGTATTACCCCAGCTTTGGATACTCTCAGCTCCACATCATGGTTATAAATCTCATATAGGTATTGCCCAAATTCAACACCTTCTTTCCCCTCTTGTTTCAAACGACGCAAGCAAAGCCACATATGAAGTACAAGCAACGAGAACGTCATTTTGAAAGTCTTCTCCAAGTTGAATACTGCATGACGTAAAGAATAGTTGAATTTACAACGAATCATGATTGAGCATGTCCAACAACTGCAAACAATAGATGACTTGAGAAGACAAAAAAACTGAAGGAAGGCATAAGCAAAAGGTTGCAGAGTTCTATCCTAACAAAAAAGACTTGCCTTCATAAATGGTAGGTTTATCCACTTGCGTAACAATGCGTCGATAGACGACATTAGCACCTCGAATATACCTACTTTGCTTACTATAAAACAACATTAACTTAAGCAAAATCTGCCGAATCCCCTCATACTTAGGCTCTTCAATTCTAAGAGGAGAACCCAAAGACAATGCCAATGAACACGGCTTAGACCAAAACATTTTATCCAAATTCACCTATTAAGAAAACACAAGCAACCATATTCACATCCCATAAACCAACAAAAAGGCTTAAAACGAACAAAGATTAATACTTTATCCACAAATACAAACTCCATACCAGTGATTTAGTAGAAGTATTGAATGAAGACTCATTAGGTGATGGTGCCACAACAGAAGCAGTTTTTGAAGCAAAGCTATAGCATGAAATAAAATTGACATCTTTACGAATAAGAGACTGGTTAGTGAGTGATCCAAACTTCCATAGATTCTGAGAAGCTATTTTACTCCATCTTCCAAACATTTTAACCTCTATATATATCTACACAAAACCAACAACAACAACATTCAGCATAGATCATAAAGATTACGTCTTTGCACTGGCATTTAACATAAGAAGAAATTAGTATTTACTTACTTTGTATCAGAAGTTAGTTGTAGAAATCATTTGGTGTTTTGTTTTGCGAAGTGTTTGATTTTGTTATAAAAATGAAATCTTTGATAAACCCTTGTGCTATTTTGAGTGTTAACGTGGATAAACGCCAGCCGGTGTAATTGGACGTTAAGAAACGGCGTTATGGATGTGTTGGTAGTGCCAAAATTGTAATTAGAAGAAAATCTAGATTGAAGATCCTGAAAATAGTATAATACTTTTTTGAAATAAAAAAATAGTCAAATAGCCCATTTAATTATATAGATGCCTAAAATATTGCCATGTGTTCCATTTTCAAATTTATATTTAAACTAATTCTTATAATGACTTTTTTAATGGTGTTTTTTTACCGTATTTTATTTCTATAATACGGATCACTTTTGTCGTGTTTTTTTTTCAATGTTATTATAAATTCGTCTATTTTTTGTCCTTTTAAAAAAATTGTTATACACTTGATAAATTCTTCAAATTCTTACAATCTTATATGAAGGGAATTCGTAAATTAGAAAAAAAAACTAAGAGAGAAATGATAAAAAGAAATGAAAGGATAATTTATTCTGTCTATACCGTTTAAGTTGTCAAATAAATACAATTAAGTTAAGAGACTTAATTATGATTTATTTGGTTGAAGTATTAAATTAGAAACACTTTTATTTTAGGGACTAAGTGTAATTTTGAGTGAAAAGATATCTGTTTACCAATAGGTACATACACTCTATAAATATACTATTTCTCCCCCTTTCTACATTCATTCTATTTTTCCATCAAGAAAGAAGAGAAGAGGAGAAAAGACAGTTCTCTTCTTTACAAAATACCAACTTGGTGGTTCTCTCTTTGTGATCGAATTCCGGTGTAGGATCGGGTGCAAAATATTGCTCGTATCCTGACGCATCTGCGTCTGTGGATACGAGCATACCCTCAACGATGTATTGTTCATCTTCCGCTGCATCGTACGGAATTTCAAATTTGCATGTTTTGTCCGTTTTATTTTTTATTTAATTAATTATTAGTTAATTAATTAGTATATT
>CANYCX012790613.1:0-13482 GCA_948193385.1 Breynia disticha f. nivosa
CATTAAATTGTATAAATATTGCATATTCTTGTTGATTTTATGTCATGTAAACTGTATGTATACTTTTTACCTTGTCTTAATATATTCGTTTTTAAAATGATCTAAATCTATTTTTTTACATGTATCGTTGTTATTTTTTTATGTCATGTAAACTGTATATATACTTTTGTTGTTTTTCTGTGTATCCAATTTTCATTGTGTTTTTGTTTTCAATATAAATTTAATATGTACTATTTTTTTTAAGCATATTTAAACTTAATGTAAATATTCTATTTTTTCCATTGAATTTATTTGTATAATAATATGAACTATTTTATTAAATTAGTTTTAAAATTACATTTTTATGTTTAATTTGCTTTTAAATTGCATTTTCTGTGTTTATGCTTTTATTATGTTAATGTAAGAAATTATGATTGAAAAAATAAATTTTTTACTTGGCAAATGTACATCTCTCTTCAAAAAATCTTGTAATGTAAGTTTTGGTTGGTGGAAAGATGGGTTATTTTGACAACTTGCAGTGATTTGAATGTGAGTTATGTAGGGTTTGTAAAATATCGTACGAGATGCAAAATAAAACTTATTTACGCAATTTCTTTTGTTTTTACAGAAATTTGCAAATAAAAAGGCAAATGAAGGTAGATATGTAATTGACCCTAAAAACATACCCAGTCTTCGCAAAAAGTTTCTAAACACCAGCTAAAAGGGCCTTGTAAGATATGGCGACCTCGGCTCTACCCAGCATCCCAGTTAGCAAGCTTGTCGGCTCCTCAATTTCCCTCCCTGTACATGTGTTACAACCAATCACGCAGTCGCCCAACTCTTCCCAAAATGTGGGAGAGCGACAAAAATTAAGCATTCAACTTTATATATTTCAATTATCATAATGTCTCAATTAAGTATGTAAACGAGTTAGGCTTTCAAGTGTTCAACTTCGGCTCACATAATTTCATGAGCACAAGTCTTTAATCAAGCTCAAATTTTGTTCAACTTTGACTAGTTTTAAGTAGCGATTTAACGAGCTTGTTCACGATTTTTTTTAACTTTAACAAAAAATTTTAAATACAATTTTATTTGACTGCCATAGAGTGACCTGATGATGAGAGAGTGATATTGGCAAGTGGTGAGTCAAGGCCTAGAATGTAGTGATCATGAGAGTCAAAATAGAGAGCAATTTGATGATGATAAAAAAAATTAGGTTTGGTAGCTGATGACTATTTGATAATTTCACGTGATTAAAAAAATTAGAATTCGGATGAAGCGATATATATTAGTTTTAAAACTATGTTTTTTTTGTGTGTAAAACTACATAACTACAAACTATGTAGTTTTACACTAAGATATTATAATTTACAATTCTATAATTAATAATAACATAAAAAATTATTTTTTAAAATAATTTATTTAAAATAAATGAATGAACAAATTAGATATTAGAATTTATATTTTAAATAAAAATTTGTATTTGTCGTTCTATATATTTACCTAAAATAAATTATCACATTGTTTTTGGTTCATATTCTATATACATTTCATAGTCATAACATTTACCATTAACATTTAATAAAAATGTTCATTTTTATACAATTTACTATAGCCTAAAATAAACGAGTACCTTGTTTTAGAGCTCTCAGCTCGTGTTAAAGTGTCATAATTGTGTCGTACATTTTTATTTTTATCAAATGTAATTATTTATTGCATAAACATTACAAAATTAAATTTGTGATATCTATACCGTATTATAAACATGTACTCAAATATTGTATTGTCGTATAAAAAATTGACAATTCTACAAAATCATTATCAAATTCTAAACAAACCAAAAGCCGAACCATCTTCAACTCATTTACCGTCCTAGATGAGATCATCGCAAAATGAAAAAGAAAAATCAAACGTTAGGTGTGATTGAGATATCTATATATGGTTTTGTCTCCATCTACGGCATGCATCTGTTTCCATGACTCAATTCTTTTGATTACGATAGAAAATCGAAGACCTAATCAAAATGAGGGCGTAGATAAGGCATAAAACAATCGATTAGATTAGGAGCCCTTCAAGATTAATTTCCCGATTGAACTAATCGTATGCAAATATAACAGATCTGATCAATTTCAAGTTTAAAAAACGTCGACAAACCGTTTATACTTGGCACGAGTTGCGAAACATTTCGAAAAAAATCTAATTACTCAACAAAGTGAACTCAAAGTGCAACATTTCTGATAATATATCATCCGTCCAATATTAAAACATAAAATAATCCAAATCAAAACTTGGCCAAGACAGTTGAAATACCAAAGAAAAGCAACATAACTATCCTTGCATCAAAGAAAACTTCTTAATCTATACCAAAACAACATTCTTGGCAAACTCAAGTCTTCTAAAGACTCAAGCCTCCTGCACCTCCGCGATCACAACCTTGTTGGTAGGCTTGGCCAACGCCAACAGATCAGTGTACTGCTGGAATGGAGACTTTGTGAAGAGAGTGTCCCTCCAGAAGTCCGGAGTCAGGAATCCGTATGTCTTGAGAAGACAGTCAAAAGTAGCCTGCACACAATAACAAAAAACACAGCATCATACATACCACTATCAGCGGGTAACAATGTCCACATTCGAACTAAACCAATTCAAACCACAATACAAAAACACCAATCTACAAGTACAGAAATCCATTGAACGCAGAACACAAATGAATGACGAGATCAGAACAATGCATTTGTTTATTCACAAACACATTTCACAAATCGTATCACAACAATTCCCATATTCAAAACAACCAAATCATTTTCATGCACAATCAACGAAAACACTTGCAAAATCACAATTCAACAACCAATCACAATACAACCAAACCAAATCACAAATATAAACCAAACCCATAAAAATTAACACTCGCATCAAACAAAATTAACAAGATTTACAACCAAATCAAAACCATAATAAGCTGAAAGAAAAACAAACCTTAACAAAGTTTCCAAGAGTCTTAGTAGAGCCACGGGAGGAAGTAAAAACATCCTCAATTCCAGCAAATTGCAAAACCTTCTTAGGGACACGAGCGGCTACAATACCAGCACCACGTGGCGCAGGCACCATTCTGACAGTGACACTTCCACATTTTCCAGTGACCTTACACGGCACCGTATGAGGCAACCCAATCTTATTACCCCAGTACCCTCTCCTGACAGGAATCACGGAAAGCTTAGCCAAAATAATAGCACCACGAATAGCAGTGGCAACTTCCTTGGAGCACTTAACTCCCAAACCCACATGCCCATCCCCATCTCCAACAACAACAAAGGCCTTGAACCGGGTTCTCTGTCCAGCACGGGTTTGTTTCTGGACGGGCATAATTTTCATAACCTCATCTTTCATTTTGGGGCCCACAAGAGTGTCGATGATTTGGTACTCCTTGATCGGGAGCGAGTGCAGGTAGATTTGTTCTAAGGAGGTGATTTTTCCTTCGCGGACTAAACGCCCCAGCTTCGTCACTGGGGTCCATTTTTCCTCCTCCTCACGACGGGCTCCGCGGCGGCGTCCGCCACGTGGGCCGCGGTCTCCACCTCGGCCGCCGAAGCCGCGAGAGAATGCGCCGCGTGGTTGAGATTCTGCCATATTGGTTAGGGTTTTGGTGTGAGTGAGAGATAGGGGCTGTGAATGAGAAATTGGAGGGTTTCAGAGAGCTGTGTGGAGAGATTTATATATGGGGGAAGAGAGAGTTAGGGTTTGCGGGAGAGTTACTAAAGATTGTGGGTTGGGTTGGGTTGGGATTGGTGGAACGGGCTTTTTATCCATTTTTATCCAGGAAAGGGTCAATTACAAATATATCCCTATAATAAATCAGAATATGTTTCACTGCTAGGTTTTCTTTTGCAAGCCTTACGTTGGATATGAAATTGGAGGTGTGAAACTAACTAAATCTTTTTTTACGGCTTCCAAATCAAGTAAACTTAAACTAAGTTTTTTTTTTTCAGCATTCATTTTTTATTTTTGTCCATTTTTGCTCTCAAAATTAATTAAATAATAATAAATTTTAAGTCACATAAAATCAACTGTTAGTTTTAAGAGTGAGTATTTAAGTTACACTTTTGACTTATATATTAAAGGTTTATAAATAAGTTTTAATATACAACTATTAATATTTTTCTTAAGCAATATATAAACTTAGCTTTTCGTAAATAAAAAAATACTAATTAGTTGCTCAACTATTTTTAAGCGGTATATAAACTTTATACAAAGTTAATTTTTACAAAATTTATTTAAAAAACAGAATTAATATATCAAGTCGTAAGTTTATAATAAAAAACAATTCAACATATATGAAATTAGAAGTTTATATTACGTTTAATTTTATAAAAGAATAGATAAAAATTCCTGTATGAAATTATTCTTACATACATAAGGTTTACATAAGTTTATATGAAATTTATATCAAATTTAACAAAGTGTTTGAAAATAAACTTAACAGTGATATAACATAGGTATAAACCTTAAAACATATAAAAAATTATATATAAAAATTCTTAAACTCATATACAAATTAGGTATGAAGTTTACATGAAATGTATATCAAATTTATACGTATAAACTGAAATAGTTGCGTAATAGTATTTATACATCAATATAGTTTATAATAGCGTAAAATTTGCTAATATTGTGCAAAAGTAGTTTAATCCACTTCTGTGCAGAAATAGTTGGACTGGGTCACTACAACATAAATGTGAATTGAATTAAACAAATATCGTATAAACTGAAAGAAAAAATTCAAATTACAAAATAGAAACCTAACCCGAAAAAATGATTCTATTGATGCAATATACATAGTAAAAAGTGTGCGTCATGCAATTAACCCAAAAGTATTTATCAAAAAGGGGTAGGATCTAAAGATATTAGCAAAGTGAGGTGAATGCATTTATAATTAGTAATTAGGGGTGATTTCTACTTTTCCATTAGTCAAAGTAGTGGAATGACATCACATCCCATTAATTACATCTTCTTCAATCATTGTAGTAATGATTATCTTATAATTAATGATTAAATGAATGATTGATTAATTATATCATGTGTAATGAATTGTTAAGTATGCAAAAATCGTTATTAAAGGATCGTAATTAATATTGAAATAATTTTTAATAATAAAATGAAATTATAAATTAATAATAAATAATAAATAGAAAATGTTTTTTAATTTAAGCATAATTTGTAGAAAAGAAATTGTTTTCATAAGAAGTAATAAAAAAATATATTAATAAAAGAAAATATAATTATATGAATAGATAACAATAATAATAATAATAATATATAAAATGATAATAATAATAATAATAAATTCATAAAAATAGTTTACATGCATGAATTCTAAAAAGTTCAAACATATAACAATACATTTTACGAGTCATAACAACGATTTCCTAGGACTACTGTTCGAAGGCCAGTATCATGCCGTTGTTGTCAGCGCGCTGTCTCCATTTGTATGTCCTCTGAACCAGGTTGACGAAGAGAATCGTGTACACCTTGGTCGACATTTGGAGCAACATATGAAGGTGTTGCTATTTGAGAAGCGTCATAATATTAGCCATATGATGGTTGCACAGCCGCAAAATAAGAGTCTAAAAATTGTCGAGGCATATGCGAATCGTCTATTTGGAATGGACGATGTGAACTAGTATAGGCCGAAAATGCACTGAATCTTGTAGCCGATGATGACGCCCAAGGTGTAAATGAACGCGAAGGAGAAAGTCGAGGAAAATCCATACTCAGTAACTTGCGAAATGATTGTGGTGCAGGCTGAGAGGGGCCAAGCTGAGAGGGGCCAACTTCACCTCAGTTAGATGAATCTCTGAAGCTGTGAAAACATATAAGAGGTGGAATAGGTTCATACTGGGATGGAGTAGGCTCTGGAGTAAGAACTGTATTGCGCCTCCTCTCTCGACGTCTGAGTGGTTGCGGAGCTGGGTCCTTTGGATATTCTTTATGATATGACTAATCAGGCGATGGACGAGGGGCCATCCGCCTCCCTTCTCTAGTAGATTGATGGTTACTCAAGGCGATGCGTTATGCATCATGAATGTTGGAAGCTCTGACAATGTGCTCCATTGCATCCCTCTGTAGTAAAGTTAGAATAAATAAGTTAATGATTAGTATTTGTTTTGAAAATGAGAACATGTAATAGTGTAGATAATTCTTACTGATGCCCCTATTGAGGCCCCCTGTATGCCAATCCAGCGTCTCGTGATTCAACGATACCATTCCATGTACTAGCTATGGTAAGGCATCGTAGGAGATCCTCTGGTCCCGCATTGAATCCATTGTTTACGTTGACTCCACAATACAATCCAGGATGCATGTTGTTGTCACCAACTTATCTTGCGACTACGTAAATCTACATGGTTTAGTTGCTCCATGTTAATAGGTGTTTGGGGAATTCCTTGTCGATATCCAAATTGGGGCATCACTCGATCGGCAGGGTGCCACTCGATGAGGTGAATGCATATCAATGGTACCAACGCAGTCCAAATGTGTTGTCCTTCTAAGCAATATTGTGGGAATTGTTGCAACATGAAGTTATCATAGGGCTCCCACTGAATCTGCAAAAATATTAAACATTAAGTATAGTTAATGATTATGTGAAAAATGTATTGATTAACTAATTGAATTGGAATTACATCTTCTTGACGTGATGTATCAAATGAATGTCGTATGTTGGTCAGAACATGTGTTGGCACTTGAGTAGTGCTTCTCCTTTGGTTCCATCTGCAACATGAAAATACAAAAGTTAGTAGTAAAGTAATAATTTAAATAAATTTAGTGTATTTTATGAAGGTAGATACCTTTCGGTGAGAGGGGCATCATGTGGAACACCAATATCAGCAACACCCATGTCGGCAATAAATGGGGCTATAAAAGGGAATCTATCCCACACCCAGACCTGCAGTAAGAACAAAGGTCCAGAAATTTGGGCAACAAGTGGGTATCGACATCCCAAACACAATTCTCTGTATAGATAGTGTAACATCCTGAGAATTTTTCATCATAAAATTATGAAAAATAAGTGTTTAAACATAAATAGATAAAGATTGATCAAAGGTTGATCTTAGGTTGATAGAAAATAACCAAATAAAAGAGGAAAAATGCTGGAAATGCAAAGTATGCGCAGTGGACAGCAAACTACGCTCAGTGGGCACGACCACGCGTAGTCTCCTTTCCACCAGGCGTGGATTGCTGAAATCTGGAAAAAAATATATAAGTCAAACAGTCGAGATTTACACAGAAACCTTAACATACCTAAATTTCATTCCAAATCAAAAGAGAGTAAGATAGAGTTGAGAAAAGTGAGAATTTACTCAAAGAAAGTGATTTGAAAATTTATTTGTTGCAAACATCATCCTAAGTTGCTAAGGTAATATTGTATAAAATGTCCATGGTATACTTAAGGTTTATGGTTTTGTATTTGCTGATTTGTATAGAGTTTAATTGATGTTTGATTGCTGGAATTGCTAATCATTATGTAGAGAAACCAAACATGAACTTAGGTGTGTGTTAGGATGATTTTAGGAAGCAAGATTGATGAAAAGGAGTGGAAAATCAAAGGGTTTAGTTAGTGTTTACAAAGGGTTGATTGCTGGAATTGTAAACCTTAGTAATTATATATCATTGATTGAAATAAATGTTAGAAAACTATGTTATGGCATGATTAGAACTTGAATGAACCTATGTATGGGCATTAGAAAAAGTATTCCTTAAATGAATTGAGTTTGGTAAGAAGAGTCATAAAGGAAATGGTGAAGAGTGGTTGATTTAAAGTTGACAAATGATGCTTTGATTCTTCTAAGTAAAGAATTCATGTGATAATGGCTAGTTAATGAAGTGTATATGATTCATTACGTACAGGAGGATCTATACGACGGCTGAGTGGTTGTTGAGCCAGTGTTAGATTATTGCTTTTTCTTTATTACGAGGTAAGTGTTCTTACGCTTACTAAATTGTTTCATGAACTACATTCTTTAGGCTTATTTACATAAAATTATAATTGGCCTATAATGTTATGTTTGAGATTGCTAGATATATAGATGAATCGAATTGAAAGTGCTATATTTAAGGTTATATGCCTTAGTGGATTAATGGATGATTTTATGTTGATTATGAGTAAACATGTGTTTGCTTTGCTGGGATATATAATTGACATTTGGTTGATTTATTGTGAATGTTTTATACCTGTGTGGTATGATTTAATTGATATATGATTGACATGGAGTTGATATTAATATATTGATATTAGATATACCTGTGTGGTATGTTTTCATGATAGTTATACCTGTGTGGATTTTAGATGCTCTGTGTGAGCTATGCTGTGTGCTGATACGAATGTCATTCTTATGCTGTGTGCTGGTACGAATGTCATTATTATTATGGATGCTGATACGAATGTCGTTTCTATGTTGTGTGCTAATATGATACAAATGGCATTCATTCATTCACGTATTGCATAAGCATCTGTATGACACTGCCTGTGTGGCTATGATATCCTGTGTGGATAAGGATTTGCTGTGTGTTATCTTAGACTTAGCTATGTGTGGTTTGAAACCTCTCTTGTATGAGGTATCCTCTCCTGTGTGTGATAGAGAAATTTCACTGTTGTGTGCTATGGTGGACAATAACCCGGGGTCATCCTGTATGGATTCGCATTAGCATTAACATTTCATTGCATACATTTGCATCTATATAATGCTATGAGATCTGTGTGATCTAACTGATGTGTGCTTACGTAAATGTATTCCTGTGTGGACTGTATAGAACCTATGTAGTTCGTGAATTGTTGTGTGGTATCCTGTGTGGATGTTGATTTATATTTTCTTGATATTGTTGTGTACGATATGAATGTTATGTGTTAACTTATGATTCTGATAGTAATCCTATGTGGATTGTTGAGCTGTGTGCTGTTTTCTATCTGTGTGATTTGTTTGACTGGCATACAGAGATGCTATAGGGAGAAAGCAGTTAGGCATGCCTTCGTGCTGATTTGTATTTTTTCCCTGCACATCATTTAAGTGGAATAAAGATAAGAATCCTTATTGAGTATATTTTATACTCATCCCCGTTTGTTGTTTAAATGATTGTGCAGATCGTATGTAGTTGTTGTAGCTAGACGATAGAGGTGATCAGCGTTTCCAGAGCTTATGTCAGAGGTTGGGCTCGAGGGTTCATTTTTGACATTTTGTTTTGTACATTTGTAGTACATTTCTGCATATACACGCGACGTTGGGATTGAATGTTTTCAAACATATTTTAGCTTCCGTTTGTGTTTTAAATTGCGAAACAAAAACAGATTGAGCTGAGGTTTTTATATCACAACGTGTATATATCTTTTATCTCTTCTCTCTCCTCTGTTTTTAGATCTGATTTTCATATCATTTCTTAATTATATTGTTTATTAGGAAAACATGATTTTAAATTTGAGTCTCACATTTAATGGTATCAAAGTAGGGATTAAATTCTCTGCAGACTGTGCCAATGATTTTCAATTTTTGTGTAATTTGAAAATATGAAATGATTTTGAACTTCTGATTTTTATAACAGATAGAGCCGATAGACGACGTATCACCTGATCACACTGTAGAGTCCAGAAATTCAGTTGAGGGACATGGTTCAGCCCTAGTACCTCTAGAGCAGCCTACGACACAGCCAGCAGCGTAGACTGTTATACTTATACCTTCATATGATCCTGCGTATGCTCTGTTCTGAGAGATGATGTTGAAGATTATGAGAGATCAGGGTAGAGGTTCAGGGAGTCAATCAAACTTGAATATTGATAAAAATTTTGCTGAAGTGAGAAAGCAGGGAGCCAAGACATTTGAGGGTACTACAGATCCAGCTGAGGTTGATGACTGGCTCAAGCATACGGAGAGGATTCTAATGCGTGAGATGTACGCCACAATATAAATTGAGATACACTACTTCTCTTCTGGAGAAAGCAGCCTGGAATTGGTGGGAATCAATTCCAGATAGTCAGAGAAATCCTCTAGTGTTGACTTGGGATGATTTTCTGAGGAGATTTGTTGATAAATACACTCCACCACATTATCAGACGAAGAAGAAGATAGAATTTCTAGAGTTGAAACAAAAGGAGATGACTGTTGTTGAGTACGAGATAGAGTTTACCAGGTTGTCACATTATCCTCTAGAGGATGTTGATACAGATAGGAAGAGGAGAGACATATTTGAGTGGGGTCTAAGGTACACTATTGGGACAAGATTGCGATGAATATGAGATGTTACTTGAGACAGCTATCAGAGCTAAGGAGTTAGAGGCAGAGGGTGAGAAATCTAATGCAAAGCGACACAGAGTCTCAGGTAGTTCTATTTCTCAATGGCAGCAGAAAAAGAAAAAGACAGATTTCAAGCCACCTAGAGGACAGGTGGTAGTCAAAGTAGACAGTCTGGTAGAGGAGCTGGAGGTGGTAGAGGTTATTCCATCAGGCCTCCTACTTATTCAAGCAGAGGTACAGGTACCTATACCGACAGAGATACGAGGTTAGTGTGTTATAATTGCCAGCAGCCAGGTCATTTCTCTAGAGACTGTCCACTGAGGCAGAGTACACCGAGTGTTGATGTTTTGAGGCAGAGTAGTGTTGGTGAGCTAGGCTTACAGTATCAACCGGTATTGGTAGAGGTAGAGGTGATAGAGGTGTTGGTTCTACTTCTAGGGAAGGAGCAGCCTCCAGAGGTAGCGCAGTTGGTACAGGTGGAGTTAGTGAATCTAGTGGAGCAGCAGCACCATTAGAGTTAGCACCACAGGCTCGAGTTTATGTTATGACTAGAGATGAGGCTACAGATGATCCAAACGTGATCACTGGTATTATTTCTATTTTTACATATACTACTTCAGTATTGATTGATCCAGGTTCTACGTGCTCTTTTGTGGGTGAGTTAGTGGTAGACCATATTGGAGGTAGTATAGAGCGTCTGGGTTATATTGCTTTTGTATTGATGCCAGTAGGAGGTACAGTGTTGGTGAGACATATTTTATGACATAGTTACTTATTGGCAAGTCAACTTACTTAGCGGATTTGATTGTATTACGGATGACTGAGTTTAGGGTCATCTTAGGAATGGATTGGTTATCTAGAAATCACGCTATGGTCGACTGTTATTCGAAAGAAGTTGTAATTGAGGTTGATGGTGAGAGACGAGTATTGTTAGCAGGCGAAAGGAAGATTATTCCTTCTTGCCTGATTTCAGCAGTGATTGCTGCGAGGTTAATTAGAGAGGGTTGTGATGCCTATCTTGCTTCAGTAGTTGATCTGAATCAACCTACGTTAGAGGTACGAGATGTGGAGATTGTATGTGAGTATCCTGAGGTATTTCTTGATGAGTTACTAGGATTGTCACCATAGCGAGAGGCTAATTTTAGGATAGAAATTGTTTCGGGAGCAGCATCAGTTTCTATTACACCTTATAGGATGGCAGCTATTGAGTTACAAGAGTTGAAATGATAGTTGGAGGAATTATTAGAGAAAGGTTTTATACGACCTAGCGTATCACCTTGGGGAGAACCAGTGTTGTTTGTACGGAAGAAGGACGGTAGTATACAATTATGTATCCTCTTTCCTTATTATGGTATGACAATTGTACCAAAAATTGATGGAAACTGGGGAAAAGAAAAACGTAACTTCTTAAATGAAGTGAAAATAATTTCAAATGCACGATCTGGTACAACATGTGAAATGATAAAAATATATGGTAAATGTGTTCCTTAACACAAACTGTGAATTTAGAAATGTCTTTCAAAAGACGTAAATGAAAATGTAAAAGACAAATTAAATTGTCAAAAAAAAGAGCAAAACCATTTATAAGAAAGGATCTATAGTAGATCGATATGCGATGTTTTCGCAAGCTAATATGAGAATCAAAATATTGCGCTGTGGTTACAAGAGATTATAATAAATATGGTGTTCAAAGGAGCACAATATGAGAATGAAAAGTATGAGATAAGTAAAATTTGAAGTCAGAGTTGATGCTGACGAGATTA
Source organism: Breynia disticha f. nivosa (assembly GCA_948193385.1). NCBI lineage: Eukaryota > Viridiplantae > Streptophyta > Magnoliopsida > Malpighiales > Phyllanthaceae > Breynia > Breynia disticha. Next base: position 12,020 of record CANYCX012790613.1, read on the forward strand.
ATATCGTATTGAGAGAGAGTATTTGATGAAAGGAAAGTGGAAATGATTGAGTAAATGTGAATTTTGAGGTGAAATTCTTGAGGTTTGCTCTTATTCGTCTCTTTTCTTTAACGTAATGTCAAGAGTGTCTCTTGATTATGGAAACGATTGTTGGTTTCCTATATTCTTTTTCTTGACCAAGGTAAATAGTTCGTCTATTACAGTATTATCTCGTATACATAAATTCCTTTCTTGTTGTCTACCTTGAGTTTGTTATCTACCTTGGGTTAGCATTACCGATAGAGTAAAGAGAATGAACATAGAGATATCTATGAATGATATTTATCAAATATCGAGAAAAAAATGATGAGAAGAACATGATGGTATTTCTATTATGGATTATGAATAGTATTTTGATTGATACCTTGATGATGGGTACGTGAGAAAGAAAAGTCAGGTTGACTTATGAATTCCTTGATTTGAAATTTTATGCACGAAATTTTCTAAGAGGGGGAGAAATGTAACATCATGGAAAAAATTTATATTAAAATGAAGTCAAACAAATGTTTAAATATCAATATAATGGTATACGAAAGGTTGATGTGACGCCCAAATTTAAATACCATTTCATAATTTAATTATTTATTTTTCAAGAAATGACATTCAAACTTGAACATCAATTTGATTTTTAGAAAAATATAATTTAAAATAAAATATAAAAGAAAATGATGGGAGAGATAAAATTTAATTTAATCAAGTCCAAAACAACAAAAACATATTTACAACATTTGCGGAAAACAAAGCCCATATTTCTTGAAAACTTCACAAACTATTACAGGTTATGAAAGAATAAATTCGGGAAAATATCAAATCAAACATAACCTTATAAAATACAATGCACAATGTAAAATTTATCATGTACAAGGAAAAATTGTTTTACTGTGCACCGCCACCTTTTCGTTCTCTCGCCGAAATTCTAACTTGCTGAGCAAAATACTATCTTTATAATCCAAAATTTGTACCTTCTTAATTCCTGCCGAGCGTAACAGGTAATAAATGCGTGAGTTTTATAAACTCAGTAAGTAACAAAACTATTACGGTCAATTTCAAACACTTTTGTGTTTTAGTCATTTTTAATTACTCATTTTCAACCATAAATTAATTAATCATATATATATATATTATTTGAAATTATGAACATACAAATAGTCACAAATTTATTTATAAACTCAGAATTTATAAATTTACGATATTTAATATACCCAAGGCAAACAAAATTACATTTTTCTACAGTTTCCAGGACAGAACGCGGTGTCGTATGGACTATGCGTGGTGGGAAGGGAGTACACGTTGTCGCGCCCACCCCGCGTAGTTCCATTTAATAAATGCGCTGTCGTTTTCAGACTACGAGGTGTGGGGAGGAAGAACGCGTTGTCGCGCCCACCATGCGTAGTCTGTGCTGACAAACGCGGTGTCGTTGAGGA